>JAODAL010014515.1:0-87219 GCA_025379985.1 Phyllomedusa bahiana | reverse complement strand
GAAGGAATGAAACAGAATTGAATATACGTTTGATATTTGATAATAAATTTTAATTTATGGCTTCATCTTGTCTTCTTCAAATTTAAAATCTTTTTTTCTAATATGAATTTCTGACTAGGATACAAGGACATGTTCTGTTCCGCTCACATATTTGGTCTAGAGATACGTCTAGAAGGCTGTGGCATTTGAATAACAGGTCATAGCTGCTGCTTGTTTAAGGTTATTAGATTAGTGTAACTAAGACAGATGTCAGAGTATTCATTTTTATTTTTTGGTAGATGGGAGGTGTCATGATTTTAATAATTAAATGGTTTCTTTACATTAAGACACTGATTGGATTGTAACCTATATCCTATGCTATATACTTATCTTTGATTGGATTGTAATATGCCTACCTTCTCTGTATGATCACGCCTATACCCTTTAAAAAATCATGTCAGTCCATAATAAAGCATTCTAATCTTTTGAATAGAATCACAGTGCATTGTTATGTTTGAAGGTCCGTGGGAGACAGAGAGGTTGCTAAGAAAAGATATCTACATCAATCCATAGACCTGGGGGTGACTAGGTGGATCCATATACCTACCACCCTATTAGGGAGACCTATATGAAATGTCAGTCATCGCTGTAGAACCATCCACAGCCTGGACAAGAAGTAGGAGCCTGAACTTGGCTGTAAAAGGCAGGCTCTGTGAAACAGTCCCTTGAGAAATCGTCATTTAAGGCGGGCATGGTGCTTAACCATAGGAGTGAGGATCTTCTGTAGGGTCATTGTTGCCCCTCAAGTGTACTGGCTCTTTTAGAATGGCAGCTTGAGCATTCTGACCCTTTATTGCTGACTGGCTGGGTGCTGTATGTCAGACAGCTGGGGATCTCATGGCATTCATGATGGGTTACCACTTTACCTGACTCCTTCTGTAATTGTTGTACTCCTGTGGTTTTAATAAAGCTGTGGCCATTTTCACACCAAAATAAAGTGTTTTGTGCATTTATTGCAGTTTTACTGTAGTTTGGGTCGTATTAGGTGGAGTGAGTGAATATCCCATTTTCTAAAGTCATAATGTTCATACTATAGCTGTAAATTTTGACATATGTGCTACCTACAAAATTGACAAAGGTTCTAAGTTTTTTATAAAACAGTAAATTTACACCCATGGTTTACCCAGGCATTGACCACTACCTACAAATATTTTCCTGCACAATGATGTGACTTTCAGCTTTCTGACATTGGGTGTGCACAAAAATTACACAAGTAACATCAATACATCGAAAAATAAGCAATTTCATGTGTAGACACCTTGTAGAAGTTGGCATGAGACAGTTGTATCAGTGTGGTCAGGAAGTCACAGCCTGGGTTTCCTGTTCGAGTCTATGCTACTGGTAAGAACAGAAGAAAGCTGCACTGTTATTAAGACTGAGAAGTTCGATGATTCAATTCTTGGCAAATGTATGGAAATATAAATGGAATTAATCATTGCACATTACACACACCAGATATGTACAGAAGTTTTACTGTTGTTTTAGTTCAGATTAGACCATCACTAAATAAATAAATTCAAGAGGAATGAAACTCAAGAAGTTCATAGAGCATTTAAGAGTTGAGGAGAGCCCACCGCAGAGATCCTGTAAACTACAGTTAATTTTATAATGAATCTTGTTTTTATAATGCTATTCATTTAGTTCATTGGTGTCTTATTACTAAATGCACTTAAAAATCATCTATGGGGAAATATGTACAATAAACTACGCACCTGGACAGATTTGTGTTCAACCCATTGTGCAGCCTGTGTGGTCCAAAGATGACCAAGACTACAACTGTTCTGTCAAGGGTTATATGGTCAATCCCTAGTCTGACAATAACCTCCAACCCTATAGTATAAATGTAACTACAGCTATAATAGCTGCTCTGGGGCCCAGTTAGAGGCTTTGTAGTTTCAGCTTTCTTAGCAGAACATATGGGTAAGGGACCTGGATAGAAAGACAGACAGTGAGCCCTAGCACTAGCCCCCCCCCCTAAAAAAAAAAACGACCCTGCCTACTTGCCAACCCGCAAGTTAGTGACAACTGGTTGAAACTCTCTTCACTAGGCAAGTGAAACACAGATCAAGACAAACAAACACAAAGGAACTGTTAGGCCGTGTTCACAGGGCTTATTCCCGACGGATTTGTGAGCCGTATTGAGCTCACAAATCCGCCGTGAATAAGGGGCGGAGCGGGGGCGGGGCCGGAGCGCGGCGGGGGCGCCGCTCCCGCCCCATAGACAATGCATTGTTTACGGCGCGTCTGCGCCGTAAATAATGTGCATGTCACTTTTCTCCCCCGCGGGTGGATTCGCCGAGCGGGAGGAGCGACGGAATCCACTGTTCTCTATGAGAGCAGTGGATTACCGTAATGACAGGGACGGATTGGCGCCGTACTGAAGCGCAAATCCGGCGCGGAGTACGGCGCCAATCCGCGCCCAAATAAGCCGTGTGAACGAGGCCTTAGAAAGATAGATTAAACTGGAGATAGAAAAATTATACAAACAAGGCAGGCAAAGAAGTCAGCAATCCAAGCAATATAAATCAGTATGAAACAACAGCTCAAGCTACAAGAGACTATTGCAAGTGATATCAAAGAGCACAAGTGGTCTTCTTATGGGATGCCAGAGCATGATTGGACCGGCCCTCCTACATCCAGACCACACAGAACACAGACTGGCAGGGAAGAGAGATAAGTGGCAAAGGTAACTGGCAATAACCACTCAGTCTAAACTATGTGCAGCCCAGAACTAGAGCTAGCAGAAGTAACCAGACGGGGTGGTGGAGAACCTGTCAATCACTACACAGCAGGTACTGGAATCAGAGTTCAGACTAGTACAAAGAAAATATACAATTCAGGCACAGAATCATGGTTTGAACAGGCACGGTCATTACAATATGGAGTCCTATCTGTCTTATATATTTTTCTGCCCACCACAGGCATTGGGGGGTTGGTATATGTAGCTTCTGTAACAGTAGTTTTTCAGCAGATGCTGGAAAATTTACCAGGTTTGCTAAGAGATCTCTAATGACTATGAGCAATGTAAAGGGGTATGTCCATCTCATAATGTAATGCCATATTGCTAAGACAAAGGGGGTGTTTTTTCCCTTGAAACGTTGCACGAGTGTCCGGTTGACCAAGCTGCTGCTTACTACCGCCTATGGAAAAAGACTATGAAGGTAAAAAAAACTACTAAAATAAGTATACCATAGCTTCTCTAAAGGCTTGTTGTGGATATCTTAGCTGAAAGAAATATATGAAGTGTTTTTAAAGTCTACATCATGCACGTATATAATTAATAACATGGAAGAAAAAGCAATGTTGCTTGTATTGGTCTAGATATACACTCACCGGCCACTTTATTAGGTACACCATGCTAGTAATGGGTTGGACCCCCTTTTGCCTTCAGAACTGCCTCAATTCTTCGTGGCATAGATTCCACAAGGTGTTGCAACGATGCTCAATTGGTACCAAGGGGCCCAAAGAGTGCCAAGAAAATATTCCCCACACCATGACACCACCACCACCAGCCTGAACCGTTTTGGATACAAGGCAGATGGATCCATGCTTTCATGTTGTTGATGCCAAATTCTGACCCTACCATCCGAATGTCGCAGCAGAAATCGAGACTCATCAGACCAGGCAACGTTTTTCCAATCTTCTACTGTCCAATTTCGATGAGCTTGGGCAAATTGGAGCCTCATTTCCTGTTCTTAGCTGAAAGGAGTGGCACCCGGTGTGGTCTTCTGCTGCTGTAGCCCATCTGCCTCAAAGTTCACCATACTGTGCGTTCAGAGATGCTCTTCTGCCTACCTCGGTTGTAACGGGTTGGCTATTTGAGTCACTGTTGCCTTTCTATCAGCTCGAACCAGTCTGCCCATTCTCCTTTGACCTCTGGCAATCAACAAGGCATTTCCGCCCACAGGACTGCCGCTCACTGGATGTTTTTTTCTTTTTCGGACCATTCTCTGTAAACCCTAGAGATGGTTGTGCGTGAAAATCCCAGGAGATCAGCAGTTTCTGAAATACTCAGACCAGCCCTTCTGGCACCAACAACCATGCCACATTCAAAGGCACTCAAATCACCTTTTTTCCCCATACTGATGCTCGGTTTGAACTGCAGGAGATTGTCTTGCCCATGTCTACATCCCTAAATGCCTGGTTGCCGCCATGTGAGGGTGATTAAAAAATTAAAGTGTTAACGGCATTTTGGAAGGTTGTACCTATAAGTGGCGGGGTGAGTTTTTAGAGAATTTTTTATATATTTATATATATTTTATTATTATATATATATTATATTTATTATATTTGAAAGGGGGTCAGCTAAAAGGGGCCGGAAAGGGAATAATGTCCAAATAAAGGGGTATTTTTTGTGCGCCACGGGGATAAAACAGTATGCAGCTCTATTTCAGCATAAAGTTTTCACAAAAAAAAAGTCCCTTACTTCGGTTTTCACCGGCCATGGTTATGCTCCCCCAAAGCCTTCGGTTTACACAGCCTACGGCAGTTCACAGTTCTGGTTGTAGGCCCAAAAGCACACCACACCCCCTGACTTCCTACCCAGCTGCCTTTTATTTGGGGTAAGACCTGGGCTGGAAAATTGGGGGCCGTCCCCCCCCAGATTTGGGGCTCCATAAAAAACCCCGACCCAAATCTACAAAAAAAACACGCTCCGCAAAATGTTGCGGCAACAGTAAATGGGTTTTTTTATCAAGAGGCCAGCCCCTCGGTGAAAAAACCCCCGTCTATACGAACCCCTCTGACCCTTCTACATCCCCCCCCTCTCCCCCAAAGGGGGGGGCTGGGCCCCTTCTGCCCCATACAGTGTCCCTTTAGGGGGCATCGGCTTACCATGATCTTTCTGGTCTGTGTTCCACGAAAACGGAATTTGAAGTGCCGGGAAACCCATCAGTGACCCGGGATTGTTACCCTTTTTCTTCCACCCATTTTGGGGGTGGTGTTGCACCAGCTTAAATTCCTACCTAGAGGCAGTACCTCAATGCCCGGGGCCCACTTGAGGCTAAGCACTCTTTCTCTATAATAGGTAGTTTTTTGATGGGGAAAATTTACGATCAAATTACAAGGGGATGTTCCCCCCTTTTTTCTGTTGGAACATAAACCCCCCCCAGCCCTACATTGATGAATCTGTCTGAACCACAAATTTTTGGGGAAAAATCTGGGCAAAAAAGGGCTGCCTACGAGGGCGACTTTATTTTTAAAAAAGGCCCCTTCAGCACCCGGGGACCTTTAATCGTGGCTGCCTTGGGCTCCTTTTGTAGGTCGGTGGGGGGCCCCGCATCCCCGCGAAAAATGGGAATGAATGTCTATAGTAACCCCACAATTCCCCCGGGCGCCTTTACCTGTTTTTTGTTCTGGGGACGGGGCCCGTTTGGTGGCTTCCCCCCTTTATTTAGTTTAGGTTTTATCATCCTCGCCCCACAATGTACCCCAAGTACCGAGTTCTTCCCTCCCTTGGCCGATTGCGGGGTTAACCGTGAAACCCGCCTTCCTTAAGCCTCCCGGCAGCCTGACCTTAGCAGATGCTTTCCCATCCTGATAAAATGCTATTACAAAATAGGCTTGCATATTCCTGGGGGGGACGCAACACCCGGTCCGGCCCCTGGAAGTGGCCGGGGGTCCCTGTAAGCCCCAAAAAGGGTTCCGGACATCTGAAAAGACCCTTTAGGTGTGGAGAACGCGGTCTTCTCCCTGCCTCCCTTTTTAAAGGAATCTGCCAAACCCTTTTGGGAAGATCCAGGGTCGTTTATTTCCGAGCTGGACCCAGTTCCTATCAATTCATCTACCTAGGATGGGGGAGGCTCTATTTAGTACCTCGTTTAAATTTCGATAACTTACAAAATCCCTTCCCCTTGGGCTTTGGGCGAGGCTGGGGCTAGACCCCACTTTTTTTTTCTCGTTTTCCCTAGGGCTAACATCCTTTGGACCTCCTTCACAATGATCCCCTGCGAGCCTGGGGACCTATAGGGTTTTAAAAAGACCCCTTTCCTGGGGCAGTGATTATTATGCCCAACTACAGTGGTTCGACCTGGGGATTCTGAAAAAAATCTTATTTTGTGGGCAAATGTTTACCTGCTGCTTGAGACGGCGAAGGGGCTCCGCCCCCTTTGATTTCAATGGCTGGCGTCAGTGGGGGGACAGCGCCGGGCTTCAAGAAGGGCCCTTCTTTCCAGGGGTTTTTAAAAAATTTACATGTAAATTGGTAGGGTTCCCCCTGCTGGGTTTGGTGTACCCTGTAATTTACTTCACCATTTTTGATAGTCGTCGGCCCTTGCTTTTGCGAGAAATTTGCTTTCTACGTGGGCACGAGACCAGAACTCGGCTCCCGGGGTTAAACTGCTGAGCGGGGTGGGCCTATTATAGCCCCTTTCCCTTAGCCTCCTGGCCGAAAAAGATGCCTTCACAATCGGGTACCTGGGCTATTCTTCCTGAATTGGGAGTTTTCCCTCTTTTACATTTTTATACGGAGAGCCCCTCCCCTTCCCAGGTCTCCTTGGCAACACCCAAAAACTCCCTGGGGTCCCTACCATATAAAACTAAAAGGGGGAAAAACCCTGGTGGTTCTTGGGCACCCCCCTGAGGGAAAAACAGCAGTGGGGTTAGTAGTTTAAAACCCAGTCTCCCCCACCCTTTTTTCAACAACTGTTTTAACATAGCCTTCGGGGTCTTTTTAAAGAACTTTCCCGACCAGCCCGTCTGTTTGTGGATGAAAAACGGGAGGTGCGGAGCGTGTAATTTTTTAAAAACTTTACAGAGGCCCCGCATCACCCTGGGACATGAAGGGGGCCCCCGTTTCAGTCTGAATTTCCTTAGGTACCCCAAAACCTGGAAAACATCGGGAAATAACCCCTTGGGCTATGCCTTGGAGGAAGAATTTCTGAGGGGGACTGTTTTCCGGGGTTTACCGGGTTGCATAATCGCCACGCCCGGGAAATTACTGATGTCCTCTGGCTGACTTCATGGGGGTTTCCTACCAAGCCCCATGGCAATTCTATAAAAAGGCACCTAAATAATCGGAAGAGGTCCCGGGGGGGCCTGGGAAGTGGGCCCCGGGGAGGTGATCGGCCCAAACGGGGCAGGACTAAAAAATAGTCCCAAAACTTGTCGGGGGAAGCCCCCCCCAAAGAATCGCTGAAGGATCCTTTCCGGGGGTCTTCTCTGCCCCCAAATCCCCCCCTAACCAGGGGAATGAGCCGGCCCTATCACCATTTTCCGGTTTTTTTTTAGGCATCCGAGTTGTTCTACAATTCTTCCCGATTTTTTGTCACCCGATATTAGAGATCCCCATTCATGGAAAAATGGGGTACCCTTTCCCCCCCTTTTTGGTTTTCTTGGGCCCCCTTTTTTTACTCCCACCACATTTCTTGGGGCCTCTCTCAAAGTCTCATCCCGGATTTGGGGGCCGCCCCAAAGTTTTCCCGGGACCCCTCTAAATGGGGGCCAACCTCGTCGGGGGTTTCCTCCTCGTTTGTCCCCACTTAACACGGGAAAGGAAATTCCAGGTCCCCCTCGGGTTTCAGACCCCCCGGGGTGACCGCCCCCTGTAGGGGCTCCTGATAGGCGATGGGTTCCGTGGTAGTGCCCTTTTTCCCACAGGGGCCAACAGGGAAAACCCTCCCCTTTTATAACGCCCTTTCTTTAAATTTCTAAAAACCCCCCTACGGGTTGGTTTGATCCTTGCTCTGTTTCCTTTGGTCACCGGGCCACTGGGTAACCCCTTTGTGTCACCATGAATACAGATAAAAACCTACTCTCCTGGTAAGTATATGGGGTATCCAGCACGTTGCAAAAAATGATCCCGGCCAAAAGAAAATAGCGAAAATTTTTTTTAGAGCGGGATTTAAAAACAAAAACAAAAGGTAAAGCATTTACCAGTCAAAAATAGCAACAATGCTCCGTGGCATAGGGGTAGAGGGAGAAAATGGGGTGACCGTTTTCCCGGGGTTAAAAAACAAACAAGCCCTTTTCTCAAACGACAAAAATATAGGAATGAGAAGGTTTTATTTATACACATAGATAAGCTAAAATATGAGAAAATTTGGTAATTAACCAATAATCAAAGCTTAAAAAAAGTTCCCCCACCTTTAAAGGTCCATGTGCACCGCCGTCTTAGAAACGCCGGGGGGGGGAAATTTCCACTAGTGCTTCCGGGCATCGCAGATCAAACTCCGTGCATAAACTGGGCTAAACCCCGGTTTTGATAAACGCGTGCGCAGGAGAGTGAGGGGGCCCTGCGCGGAAGCAAAGGGGCCCGCGGGAAACCCTGCCGCTGACTAATCGCATTTGGGAGCAAAAATGTCACCGTGTCCCCCGGGGGCGCAGCCAGTCCCCCCGGTATAGGCCGGGGGAAGAAAATCGGCCCGGTTAAAACGAGGCACGAGATTTACCCCGGGATGCGCGGAAGAAAGGGAAAAAAGCGAGAACAAAAAATTGTCGCTGGAAATTATATCATGGGAGACAGCGGTCACAGGGTTTCAAACCCGGGGTAAATAGAACCAAAAAAAAATCAAAACTAAAAAAAAAATGAAATAAAATAAATGTGGGACATAATCTGCTTGGAAATAAACAGCAAAATAAAAATAACATGATGAAAAAAAATAAGAAAAAACCCAAATCATTGCAAATTAAATTAAAAAATATCCAAAAATTTAAAAAACATTTTTAACATTTTTTAAAGAAATGGAAAAATTTTTTAAAATAAAAATAGTTTTAGACAAATGAAAATATTAATAGTGAATATAATTTCTCTCGTAAATTTAGGGCCCTTTTGGGACCGAGGGGGGGGTTTTAACATTGTTATTCAATATGCTTCCTATCTCTCAGGTAAAGCTCCAAAATACCTTTCCCCCTGGCAACCCCAACAAACCACCCCCGGGGTTTTCCCCCTTTCTTCCGGGGGTTTTGGTTTTCCCCCCTGCCTTTTGGGCGACTTTTGCTGAATTTTCTGCTGTCCTGGTTTCTCCGAGTTTTTTGGGCTTTCCCGGGAGGCGGAATTTTGAACCCCTGCAGGGCCTCGGGGATTCTCAGCAGTGTGAAAAGTTCTACCAAGCTCACCAGGCTATCGACTGAAATGGGGGGTCCCCTTGGGCCCACCCAGGTCTGGGTAGGTCGGGGGAGGGAATGTATGAACCGATCCCCTGACCCACTCGGTCCAACCCTCGAGGGGGGTGATACAAACCCGGGTGTAGCCATTTTTTGCACCAATTTAAATAAAAACAAAATTGGGACCTGTAGGCTTGTCCCCTACGATAAGTCCATCGGTGGGCCGCAAAATTTTGCTAGGATTTCCCCCCCCCTTTTTTTTTAACTTTGGGGACTCGTTTAAACATCCTGGGGGGGAAAGGTCAAAAATAAACTTTCCGGATTTTTTTTCCCTTAGAAATGGGGGTAAGACCCCTGCCCATTGACCGGTTTGGGAGCTGTTCTTGGTTTTGGGCCAACCGGGTTTAAAACCAGTTTAGGGGACGTCTCGACGTCTTCCTCCAGTGTCAGTTTTTGCAACGTTCCCCCAAGCTCCTTCGGGATTATGTATCACTAGCACTGAGGGACTGGTTTTCCCCGGGCCCCGGATTCCTGGGGCAGCTGGGGGAAAACATCAGCCGGTTTTGGGTTTTCCCCTTACCCCCATGGCTTCCATATGACTTGCTGTTCTGTGCCCTGAAATTGCTGCTGCTGTTTTTGCCATGGCTTGCTGCTGCACTTTAAAAGCCTCTTTATGGGTTGCCCGCTGTTGAGCCAAAGGCTTGCTGCTGTTGGCCTTTGGGTTTGCTGCTGGGTCTGCATAGCCTCTTTTGGATCTGCTGCTGAGCTTCCAAGCCTCCTTTTTGGGTCTGCTTCTGCTGTGCCTAATCTGCTGCGCTGTGCATTTGCTTCATAGGGTTTAATTTGTTCCTCCATGGGGCTTGTTGGGAGAATCAGTTGCGGCCTTAACGAGGACATTACTATGTTCAAACCAAAAAAAAAACCAGCAGCCCACACAGTCTCTCTAGCCCAAAACCGTGCCTTTACGCAGAAAAATGTAGGCGTCCGGCCCTTTAATTTGTTTTTTGCTGCTGTACGTTTCTATTTTTTTTTTACCCCCCGTTCATGCACACAATTGTTTCCAGAAAAGCCCCAAAATTTCAACCTCCACCAACTGTAAAGGGGTCAGTCAAAGGTAGGCAGGGTGCACAGGGAATAATGTCCAAATAAAGAGTTTTTTATTGTACCCCACAGGGATCAAAAGTTTGCAGCTTAACTTCAGCATCCCCAAAAATTTAAACAAAACATAAAGTCCTTATTTTCGGTTTTTCCCCCTTGGGTTTATGCTCACCCAACACCCTTCGGTTTTACACCCCTCACGGCAGTTCACAGCTTCTGGTTGTAGGTCCAAAGCACCCCCACACCTCCTGACTTCCTACCGCTGCCTTTTTTTTGGGCCTTTAAACCGGGGGCGGGAGTATTGGGCGGCCTCCCCCCAAAGACTTTTGGGGGCCGCCCCAAAAAAAAACCCCGGCCCGGGGAATCTCCAAAAAAAACCCCACTGCTCGCAGCTTTAATGTTTTGCATCACAGTAATTTGGGTTTTTTTTTTCCCACCGAGGCCAGCCACCCAATTGGGGTTTTTAAATACCTCCCGTTTATAAAGGGGAAATTTTGACCCCTCTATAATATATATTATAAAGGAAGACTCCTTTCAGGAAGAAAAAAGGTGGAAAATTTCAGGGACTGGGTGTGGGGCCCCTTTTTCACAGAGCTCCTGGGCAAATTATCAAAAAACAACAGAGGCATTCCCCTTTTAAAAGACATTTGACGTATCCTTACATCATGGTCGAAAGGGGTTTTTCCCAAATTGACGTAGGGGTACGCATGGAGATCTTGCGAGCTCACAAGATCACAGCGGGGACCACGGTATATTATTGTGGCTTCTTGCTGCATCCCAACGCCCGGAGTGCATTTCGGGCCCACAGGTTTTTTAAACCCCCTTAGTGCCACTGTTTTTTACATCGCCACAGCTAAAACAAAGGCAGAAGGAGTGACTTCTTCCCCTTCCATGGGTTTGAAAAAAAAAACAGCGGAAAATTTGTGCCGCTGCTGTTCCTCTCTGGACACCCCGGGGAAAATGAAAAGAAAACACTTCGGGCTGTCTGACTTACCATCCCCCACAAGCATTGTGGGCATTGCTGGGCATGGTGAGGAAAGTTGCCCATAGAGGACCTTTTACACAACAGAAATTGCGGGTGTACCGATCTTATTGAAATTGTATTTTCCCAGATCATTGATGAAAGGGTTCCCACTAGGGGGAAAAAAGTAAAAAAAATTTTAAAAATTTTTAAAAAGTTAAAAAGTAAAACAAAAACCAAAAAAATAAAAAAAAAAACCCGAACACCCCCCTTTTTCCCTTTACAAAAAAGATCAAAAAAACCTACGGCATTTTTGGGGTATCCCCGTGGCGTAACAAACCTGTCCTAAAATCTTTCATGTTAATTAACCCGCCCGATGAATGCTGAAAAAAAAAAAAAACATTCCAAGTTTTTGCAATTTTTTTTTAAATCTGCAGCACATAAAATGGAAAAAAAAGCATAAAAAATTTTGACGCCAAAGGGGTACCAAGTAAAACTACATTTTCTTTCCTGCAAAAAAAAAACCCCCTACCAGTTATATATACGGGAAAAATGTAAAAGTTATGGCTACTTCAAAAAATCCCCAGGGGAATTTATACCAACGGAGGGGGGGCCAACCCAATTTTTCTACAAAGAGCTTAAGGTATTTTGTACCCCAGTTGAAAGGGCCCAGCCTTGAATTTTTAATATTCACAAAAAAATGGTTTTAAAAGGGGGGTTTTGCCAAAATCTCATTTTATACCTCCGAAATCCAGATCTTCAGCTCTCTTTTGCTCAAAAGGGGGGTGTGTGATTTGTTTGAGTTGGGGGATCTTTGACCCAGCAGGATGACTTTCACCGGGCCCTTTTCCCTCTCTGGTCAAAAAAGGTCTGTTTATGTAAAGCATTGTGAGAAGCTGAAAAGGGAAAAGTTTTGCCTCCAGGGACAAGGGTCCTAGGTTCAAATCCCCGCAGGAACAAAACCTTTTTTTTTTTTCTCTTTTTTAATTTCACAGACCTCACTGAGGTTTCTTTTCTATTATTTGCACTGTTTGAAAAAATTACTAAAGGAAATATATAGGAAGGGGGTTTAAAATTTTCCCCCTCCTAACCCCAGGCGTACTGCCTGAGGGAGAGGTGATGTCGAGCAGTCCCGACCAGGATTTAGGGTTTTTAGTGGTCGTAACCCCCGAAAACGACTGAAAAAAATGGTTCCTAATGCAGATCTTAAAAAAAAAAACGGTGGGAAAAATTTTTTAAAAATAATGAATGGGGAAAATGTTTTGTTAATTTTAAATTTTCAAACTTCCCCTCAATTTTTACTTCGGGCAAAAACCCCCTTTAAGCTTGTAAGCCTCTCTCTTTGGCTATTTAGCGGCTGTTGGGATCCAGCCTGTATTATGTAGTATTACAGTAGTGTTTGTGTGCATGCTTTCTCTTTAGTCCTGCTGTTTCCACTTGTTCCATAAGTACCCTGTCTTGTACCCCGCTTCTGTCCTGATGCTATTCCTACACCCCATTTAGGCTTTTTGTTTCCATGTTACTGAATCAGGCTCCCTGACTTGCTTCTGTATAAAAACTCTTGTTCCTATACTGTGATCCAGCTGCTTTCTCTCTACAACTGACAAAGACCGTATTGTTTGTTACTTCTTCCATTGCTGATCATTGTTTTTCCTCACCGCATCTTGGGCTTTGGAAAATTACATGTTGTCCCAGATGCATATATATTTGGGGGGAGGAGGCCAAATTTAAAAGGGGAAAACAGGGTTTTCCTCCAGCTTTTGGTTAACAAAACCACACCCCCATAATTAAAGGAGAGAAAAAAGGGAAAATTTTTTGGTTTGGGTTTTGTCCAAAGCCCCCCCCATTGAAGGAATTACTGCACAGGTGCTTCCCATCTATTAAAGCAAAGGATGAAGCCAACCCTTTCTGGGCACTTCATATCAGTTGCCTATATGGTAGGTAATCCCTTGGCTTGTCCACAACCATGGTTACAGTGTCTTTGTGTCACTCTTACTCCTTGTGCTTTGGACTTGGGTCAAAGTCAAATTTGACCCAAATCCGAATATTTTGTTTCGGATCAGCCTGAATCAATTTCAACCATAACCCTAAATTCTATTTAGTGAAAAAATATACAACCACACTCCATTCATTCCGATGCAAAGGGAACATTTTTTTATTGTTCAAATCAAAAATTTCTTTCCCGAAAAGACGGGTATTTTTTTGCCCAAATGAAAATATTTTAATCCCCCAAATTTGTTAGGATGGTTTAAAGGGACACTAAACAAAAATTTTCTTTCAAAATTTTTTGAAAAAGCAAAATGCAACTATTATATGTAACTGGAGGGGGGTTTTTTTTAAGGGGTTTTTTTTTTTTTTATATTTAATTTTTTTTAAAATTTTTTTTCCATGTATGTTATTCTCTCTAACTTCCCTTCTGTGAGCTCGATTTTTTTTTTTTTCCAAAAAAAGTAAGAGGATTTGCTTGGTGGGCCCTCTTTTTTTGGGCCCGGGTTTTTACCTGAGTGGGGGTAAGTATGATTTAGTAATTACCCGAAAAAACTTGAAGAAAAACCCTCTCTCTAGTGTAGAAAAAGATTACCCCATTATCCTTTCATGTATTGCTAGGTATATCAAGTCTAATCTTATCTATCCCTTTCCAGAGAACAATAGAGCAATAATTAGGTCATTACCTACTATTTGTAATGAGACTACACAGAGATGATGATACTGATGAAGTGCTATATGCACAAAACATGTCTTCCAAGATAACATTAGTATACGGATATATACAGATATATAGAGATAAGCAACACCAGCTGTAAAGTAAAGTTGTCTGTCCTGCAATCCAAGAGTCTTATTTCTCAGCTAGAGAAGGAAAATATCTTAAATGTATAGAACTGCCAAAATAAAAAAAAAGCTGCCAAAAATTCTAAAAAAAATTGTTTTCCAGGAATACTGATTTTAACAAAAATATTTCTTTCCATTGGAAGTGTCCCTTTAAGGGATTATAGAAACTTGCTGATCCAGTAATGCTCCCATTGCGGCCTACCTTTCGGTCCGATTTGCCTTCCATCGTCATTTTTCGTTACTTCACCATAAGTCTCATGTCATGGTAACCAGGAGTGACATTGGACATTACATCTGATGTTACCCAGTTACCATGACATTTGGCCCATGGTGAAGTAAACGGAAGTGACATTGGATGGGACATGTTGCATCCAATGGACCAGTAAGTTAACCGCGAACACAAGTTTTGCACAAGTTTGATTAAACCTGTATCGAACGGGGCCCCATTCGAGAAACACTCGTTACCATAGAATTTGTATATAGAAAATATATGAACTGTGACCGCTACTCTGCTCTATTTAGTTCCTGTGGGGAAGAATATTTCCCCTTTGATCTGCTGTTATGGCAGCAAATAGTAATGAGGCCAGACTCCACTTTATTCCCGGACTATCCCACCGATCTATGGTTCATAGCACCTGGTGATCCTTAGGTTTGATACAGATTATCATATCAATGCGGCCATTTTTAGGATCATGTAAAAATCTAATTTTATAAACGTGGCCCTGGTGGCTCTTTCCTTGGTGGCCCCAAACTTTGTTATGCAAGAAAAATATGCAGCTACATTTGGTTTGATTATAAAAAGTTCAGTGGGGAGAATAGAATATTTTATCTTCCAACATCAGTACCTATAACCCTGAACTCAGGTGTCCTGAAACCAGACTGATCATATGAAGTAGATGAGGAGGACTGTGCAATCTCCATCTCTATATTTGGTCATATAATAACATGGAGCTCACTGTGTTTAATTGCTGTTTAAATTAACTTTTGCTATGACATAATTTTTAAAGAATTTTACAAGTAATAACTCACATAATGTTGTAAAACAAGTCTGATATCTCCCAGTTACCACTTCATAATAAATGTATGTGAGGATAGGCAAAGAACAGAATCACCACACTTAACATGTCTTTCAGCACTGACCTGTTCATCATGGATTCTCTTGGGGACAGTCAATGTATACTGAAAACAACTTCATCCAAGCAGATCACATATGCCGTTTCTCTAGGTCCATATGTTATATGAGTGGATGTATTGTACGCCGTGTTCCCAAAACCGGAACATGAAGATTATATGGAAGGAAAGAACTTATCCATTCTACTAGAGGACCTGGCAGCTCTCCTGACATGTCTGTTTTAGTAAGTGCTTACACTGTAGTAACTTTTCTAAGAACGCTGCATCTTGATACAGCTGTATTTCGCTCCTAGAAATGTATGAATAAATTGAACATTGGAGTGTTATCCTTAGTGTTGCTCAAAAAACATTTCAGAACATCCCAAACCTAAATTTTTTCACCCTGACGCTAAACCTAGCCCTAATCCTGACTGTAACCCCCAACCCTAAATTGTTTTTCGGACTAGGTTTAAATGGGTTAACTTACCAGTTCCTTGGGGCTGTCAATTGACATCACTTCTATCCCAACATTAAATAGCTAACTCAAATGTAAAACTTGACCTAAAGTAACATTGGAGCAACAGCTCAGGGGACTGGAAGTACTGGGGAATGGGTAAGTTAGCCCATTCAATATCATTGAAAAAAATTTTGGGTTAGAGCTACGGTTAAAGTCCATTTTTTTTTTTTTTTTTTTTTAAATATCATCAAAAATTAACCAAATTGAAGTGCTTTGATCCAGTGCAACCATTTTGTACCTACACACTCTTCAATAAAGTGCTGACAGTGTAGGACTAAGTAGTAATGATCATAGCAAATGAGACGAGTCCCTGTGGTGAACCAAGGTCAGGGAACACTGATAATGTGTTAATACCCAACTATTCTGCATTAATGCAAAATATAATTTGTATTGATTTATTTCAAACAGTAAAAAAAAATAATTAGTTTTTAAAATTTTTCTGTTTGCCTATTTTTTAACAGCAAAAGTGGTCCTAAAATAAGTTGTGTAATCAAGTCACTTTTCCATCACGGACAATTCTATAGTCGGGGTAGGGCTAAAATTTTCCGGTTTATGTTGTCGGTATTAAGTTTAATAACATTTTATTTTGTTTGTGTTTTTTTTATATTTTACAAAGTTTGCTTACCTTCACCTACCTGTCGCCCCAGCCCTTCCTGCACCTGGCACGTGAACAATGAATGTTCATAGCTACAGCCGGGATCACCGGACCACCATTGCGACTGAACAAGAGCGTCCCGGAGGTAAGTATTCTTCCTGTCTTCTATTTTTCATCATGCCCCGACACACGACATAGCGTTTTGAAGTGTTGGAACACCCCTTTAAATTCTTTGCAGATGTGTTTTAGTTACACATATATCTTACAAAATGACAAGTCTCCCAAGCTACAAAGCAAAAAAGTAGCAGATGTCAGTGACAACGTTAAGGTGTTTGCTTGTCAATATATCAAGCCCAAAAAAAAAATGAATAGTAATATATTAGATAAGAAACAACAGTATATATTATTATAAAAACATCAAAAGCGAGATCGGTTAGCCTATTTTCAGACAATAATCAGCCAAAAAGGAAGTAATACAGATAGAGAACTCAGTATGAATCTTAATAGAGTCACAGCCAAACCCCAAAAAGTGAAGCAACAAACCGTAAACCAATGTAATTTCAGTCTCATATGACCCTTGTGCAGCAATACGATAATTCTTGGTCTGATGAAATTGGTTTGTAACTCATACAGATCTCTTATTAATTTCAGTAACTATCATAGGGTAAGTAGGTGGAATGTGGCCAAAATACAAAGAATCAAAATTTGGGGTAGCTCTACCAAAAATACTCTATCAAACGCTAAGTGACTGAAGAGGTAGCCTCCCTGAGAAGATCGACCCCACCCTACAGTGAATGACCCTATAACAGCCTAAACTCTAAAACACAAAGTTCCCGACCCATTTCCCCACTGTAAAAGATGGCGGTTCTTTAAGGGATATTAGAGGAAAAAAAATGAGCTACAAAATAGCTGTAGTACAGAGAGCGATTGTAGTGAAACATCATAGATGCTAAAAAGTTTCCATTAAATAGTGATCAGTGTGTATAATATATATATATATTTGGATCTGTGTTTCGGACCCAAACACGCATGTGCAGTGTGATTTACAGACGATACATGTTTTACATGTGTCTTTCACGTCTGAAAGATCCGATTCTCTGAATGTTTAATGAGTGGTTAGATGGTCTAGGGTTTATGTTATGTTCATTGTGCACTGACCTGCATGTCAAATGCAAACCTGGCTGAGGTCAGTTTGAAAAAATATTGTTTCGGAGTGACCGGAGAACTGGATGCCAGCGACTGTCTTACAAAAAGGATCCCAGAGCTAAAGTGACCCCCAGACTGGCCCAAGATTGCAGCTGAACACAAATATATATATATATATATACACACTCACCGGCCACTTTATTAGGTACACCATGCTAGTAACAGGTTGGACCCCCTTTTGCCTTCAGAACTGCCTCAATTCTTCGTGGCATAGGGTTCCACAAGGGGTTGCAACGATGCTCAATTGGGACCAAGGGGCCCAAGAGTGCCAAGAAAATATTCCCCAAAACCATGACACCACCCCCACCAGCCTGAACCGTTGATAACAAGGCAGGATGGATCCATGCTTTTTCATGTTGTTGACGCCAAATTCTGACCCTCCCCTCCGAATGTCGCAGCAGAAAACTAGACTCATCAGACCAGCCACCGTTTCTCCAATCTTCTACTGTCCAATTTCGATGAGCTTGGCAAATTGGAGCCTCAGTTTCCCGTTCTTAGCTGAAAGGATGGCACCGTGTAGTCTTCTGCTGCTTTTAGCCCATCCCGCCTCAAAGTTCGCCGTACTGTGCGTCAGAATGCTCTTCTGCCTACCGTTTTTGTAAACGGGTGGCTATTTGAGTCCCCTGTTGCCTTTTAATCAGCTCGAACCATTTGCCCATTCTCCTTTGACCTCTGGCATCAACAAGGCATTTCCGCCCACAGACTGCCGCTCACTGGATGTTTTTCTTTTTTGGACCATTCTCTGTAAACCCTAGAGATAGTTGTGCGTGAAAATCCCCGGAGATCAGCATTTCTGAAATACTCAGACCAGCCCTTCTGGCACCAACAACCATGCCAGTTCAAAGGCACTCAAATCCCCTTTTTTCCCCTACTGAGCACGGTTTGAACTGCAGGAGATTGTCTTGACCATGTCTACATGCCTAAATGCACTGAGTTGCCGCCATGTGATTGGCTGATTAAAATTAAGTGTTAAAGAGCAGTTGGACAGGTGTACCTAATAAAGGGCCGGTGAGTTTATATATATATATATATATATATATATATATATATATAAAAATACACTGGACTATCCTATATTCAGTGATTCACTATATTGCTTGTCACCCATGTTGCCAAGAAAGAGATGAGGGCTTTACTGAGTGGGTGTTCCAAGACCTTTATTAACACCATGCTTCATAATGTTTTATTGCAATGGAGATGAGAACTCAATCCATTAATAAAGTTATGTACAGTACAATAGCCTTAATTCAAAAGTGGCAAGCTGCTAGATTTCGGGTCTCTGACCGGTGGGAAAAAGGGGGATAATTACAGTTATTGATTTCTCCTACACAAAGTTCATGCTTAGGTGCGAAGTGCTTTGAAGTATATTGTATTGTTTGACGTGATCCAGCCTTCCGCCTCAATCAGGTAAAAATAACTCCGGGCATACTTTTCTTAATATGTCAAAGGAATAAACAAAAACATTCACGTCTCACAATGACACAAGTCAGGCAAATTAAATTAAAGTTAAATGGAAAAACAATGAAACCCACATAAATAGACTCTTCGGTCTGGAATGTGTGGTTGATGTTGTGTATTTCCTATTCACAGTTCTGAAATAGTTTGATGTCTCACATACCAAGGGAAAATTATTTTTACTCCCAGCAAATTCTATTTTATAGATGGAGTGTGAGAATTCACACAATAAAAAGGTCACACACATATATAGAAGGAATACATACCCAATAAAGCTATTACACAGTAACTGCAGCTCATTTTTAAGCAGATCTGTAAGTTCTCCTTCAGTTAATTTATCAGAGGACAGTACTGGATGGAGGATGAAAGGCATAGCTTAGGCATATATCATTTTCTATAATCTTTTTCATAATTTTCATGTGAAAAGCTGTTTAACTGCTACCAAGACTCAAAGAGAAAGTCTTTGAGTCCAGGGTCCCCCAGCCACTCATAGGTAAAACCTTTGAGTTGTGTTTCCCCTGCCAGTTATAGAAAAAACCTATGAGTCCTGTGTACTCCGCCTACTTATAGAAAAAGCCTATGAGTCCTGTGTCCTCCGCCTACTTATAGAAAAAGCCTATGAGTCCTGTGTCCTCCGTCTACTTATAGAGAAAGCCTGCGAGTCCTGTGTCCTCCGCCTACTTATAGAAAAAGCCTGCGAGTCCTGTGTCCTCCGCCTACTTATAGAAAAAGCCTGCGAGTCCTGTGTCCTCCGCCTACTAATAGAAAAAGCCTATGAGTCCTGTGCCTCCGCCTACATATAAAAAAGCCTGCGATCCTGTGTCCTCCGCCTACTTATAGAAAAAGCCTGCGAGTCCTGTGTCCTCCGCTTACTAATAGAAAAAGCCTATGAATCCTGTGTCCTCCGCCTACTTATAGAAAAAGCCTGCGAATCCTGTGTCCTCCGCCTACTTATAGAAAAAGCCTGCGAGTCCTGTGTCCTGCGCCTATTTATAGAAAAAGCCTATGAGTCCTGTGTCCTCCGCCTACTTAGGCTAGGTTCAAATGGCTGATTGACGGTGTATTTGCGGGACGGATTTCACCCACAATTACGCCATGTATACGGAGGCGGGGGGGGCGACAGCTCGATGGCTCCATAGACTTTCATTATCCACGGCGTGTATCCCGCCGGCATAATGTGCATGTCACTTTCTCCCCGCTCTACGTATTTCGCGAGCGGGGAGAGGAGACGGAATCCATAGTTCTCTATCAGATCTGTGGATTACCATAATGACAGGGACGGATTTCAGCCGTATTTGTGCGCAGTACGGCGCGCATTACGGACTGAAATCTGTCCCAAAATCAGCCGTGTGAACATAGCCTTATAGAAAAAGCCTGCCAATCCTGTTTCCTCCGCCTACTTATAGACAAAGCCTATGAGTCCTGTGTCCTCCACCCATTTATAGAAAACACCCGTGAGTTCTCTTTCCTCTACCCACTTATAGAAAAAGCCTGTGAATCCTGTTTCATCCACCTACTTACAGAAAAAGGCTGTGAGTCCTGCTTCCTCCACCCACTTATAGAAAAATGCTGTGAGTCCTGCTTCCCCCACCTACTTGTAGAAAACACCTGTGAGTTCTCTTTCCTCTACCCACTTATAGAAAAAGTCTATGAATCCTGTTTCCTCCACCTACTTACAGAAAAAGGCTGTGAGTCCTGCTTCCCCCACCCACTTATAGAAAAAGGCTGCGAGTCCTGCTTCCCCCACCTACTTGTAGAAAACACCCTTGAGTTCTCTTTCCTCTACCCACTTATAGAAAAAGTCTATGAATCCTGTTTCCTCCACCTACTTACAGAAAAAGGCTGTGAGTCCTGCTTCCCCCACCCACTTATAGAAAAAGGCTGTGAGTCCTGCTTCCCCCACCTACTTGTAGAAAACACCTGTGAGTTCTCTTTCCTCTACCCACTTATATAAAAATCCTACTTCCCCAGTCCAATATCAGTATATTCTTGACTCTTGTATGAATTTATATGCACATTAGACTTTCAACCAGTCCTGGCATCAGATAAACAGATTTTCTGAATTAAATCAAAGTAAGCAATATATTTCCAAACTCAGCATCTCCATCTCTTTCCTATGCTGCAGTTAAATGGTAGACCGAATAGATCAGTCCCAACCTGTGTAATAAAGTTAACATTTTTTAAATGTGAACAATGTACAGAGTTGGGACACGTTATAATGACCACTTTAAACTTTTGATTGCAGCAGTGCGTAGCTTATAAAAGTAGTCAGGTGTGGTGAGCTGGTTTGGTGGGTATATAAATTATGTGATAAACTGTCTGCACACATATCCCTCTTTGCTGTCAAGAGTAAAAGAGGCAATTTATTAATGTTGCTAAAACGGATGATTCTTGGGTTACAGGCCACAGGTGGGAGTATTTCTGAAACTGCACAGTTTGTGAACTGTTGGCATGCTCCTGTGGTTATCATGAGTGAACAAATGGCACCACTACAAATAAGTGGTGTGGAAATTGCAGAGCACCACGTGCCATTGATGTGAGAGATGAATGTCTGCTATAAAGATACGCGATTGTGAACTGAGATGTTACAGTAGACCAGCACACTGCCCTAATGAACCAGGGGGCTACCAGTTATGTGTCTAAAAAAATGCATATGGGGCTCCGAAGCAGATGGATTGTCACTGCACCTCTGCTATTGAAACTGCATCGGAAGACGAGGCTTCAATTTTCAATGGCAATATAGGAATTGGGCTTCTGCTGATTGACAATGGGTTACCTTCTCTAATGAGCCATGCTTTCTGCGTTATCAAACAGATGGATGTTAGTGTATCAAGCGCAAAACAGAGAACAAACACCCTGCAACCATTGCTGGAAGAACACAAGCTGCTGGTGGCAGCACAATGGTCTTGGAAATGCTTATGTGGCATTCTCTGGATCCACCTGCAGATCATGTACCACCACACATGCAGATTGTCTTCTCTGGGATAAGAAGCAAGACAAAGTGACATGTCACATTGCTAGAAACGTTTGACATTGGGTGAAAGATCATGACCGAGACTTCCAATTACTAACCTGGTCCCAAATTCCCCAAACTTGAACCCAATTGAGCATCTGTAGGACCAATTTCATGGTCTTCTTTGCTCTATAGATCCTTTTTCATGCACCCTCCAGCAACTATGGGATACATTGCAGACAGCATAGCTCCAGATACCTACCAGGACCTAAATGAGTCATTTCCAGCCTGTATAGCTGCTGTTTGTGCTGCACAAGGCAGTTATTCTAGATATTAGGTCATAATAATATCACTCACTTTTATGTGCCCCAAATGGTTTTATTAACCCCTTAACCCCAACATTTGATATACAGTTATTTCATGATGTTGGCAAGGGTTTATGAAGCAGGGGAGCTGAGCCTGATACATACATAGCAAGTATTGTCTGTTATTTACAGCCAGGACCTTAGATAATGGTAATTCTGGTCATTCTACCACTCAGATGCCGCACCTAGGAAGTTATGCTGGAGAATGACACTTCCTTCCTCCTAAACACCACCAGGCCCCCAGGTCTGTTATTTTACTGCTCTTATTACCCTCGACTTGAGGTATAATTGGAGACCTGTGTTTGAACACTATTCTGCAATATATTAGTATTGCTAAATAGTTCACTAGTGATCATGCCAATTTGTGGTCAAAATCTCTAGGGCTGCTAAAAATACAAGTAAAAAATATACTTTTTTTTCTTTTAAACGTACTGTTTTTGGATCTTCAGTCAAACAAAAATGTACTTGGTACAATAACATAGCACACAAAAAAGTTATCCATACAAAAACAAGGAGTCTGCTAAAGACTGTAGAAGAGAAGAACAGATTCCGGTAAGTACACATAAAAAGAGCAAAATGTAATGAATACTAACAAAGAGAACCATGACAAACAAAAAACTAATATGGGAAAACTGAATGATAACATGTCGCGACTGCTCATCAGATGGAACATCCCACTGAAGAACTGAAGTACATGATAACACACTGATGTAGATAATGTAAATTGTCATGGAGGAGGATAGTCTTATCCATTCTAGCTCTAAAAGTCACCTAATTTGTTCTGTGAAATAGAATTGAGGTGTAACAAAAAGACAAATATCTTCAGACAAACAAACATGATCTGTCATCTATCAAACCCCTCTAGTTGATAGATGATAGATCATGGTATTTTTCCACAGAATGAATGGGCTTGGATTAGCTGTTTATCCAACAGCCCAGAGATATCCAGAAAGTATGGAAATATCCTATTTATATCTTCTTAAAAAATTCATAGATGTGTAATCAGGCCCGGACTGCCCATAGGGCAAACCATGCGTCCGCCCGGTGGGCCGCTGGGGTCCGGGCCGCAGCGCCGGCTTGGAGCGCTCGCCGAGGGGTCGGTGTTTCGTACAGGGGTTGGTGTTTTGTACAGGGGCCGCAACGGTAGCATATGTGACCGGACCCCTGTGTCACAGACCCAGCCATGCAGCCATCACTGCTGCCGCCTGCACCGCACCGCGCAGGCTGCGGCCGAGGCAGAAAAGCCGGGATCTTCTGATCCCAACCATTCAGCCCCTGGAGGCCGCACAGCAGGCGTGCGATGTGATGACGTCATCACGCGCCTGCTCCGCGGCCCGCACTCGACTACCAGCGGCTGCTGCTCCGGAGCAGGAGAAGAGGAGGGAAACCAGGTGAATATTATTTTTTTATTTAAACTACTTACTGGCCCTGCCCGCCTATATACTGGCCCTGCCTGCCTACATACTGGCCCTGCCTGCTTATTTACTGGCCCTGCCTGCTTATTTACTGGCCCTGCCTGCTTATATACTGGCCCTGCCTGCTTATATACTGGCCATGCCTGCATACATACTCGCCCTGCCTGCTTACATACTGGCCCTGCCTGGCTACATACTGGCCCTGCCTGCCTACTTACTGGCCCTGCCTGCCTACTTACTGGCCCTGCCTGGCTAATTACTGTCCCTGCCTGCTAATTACTGTCCCTGGCTGGCTTCTTACTGGCCCTGCCTGGCTAATTACTGGCCCTGCCTCGCTACATACTGGCCCTGCCTGGCTACATACTGGCCTTGATTGCTAATTACTGGCCCTACCTGGCTGCTTATTAGCCCTGCCTGGCTACATACTGGTCCTGGCTGCTAATTACTGGCCCTACCTGGCTAATTACTGCCCCTGGCCCTACCTGGCTAATTACTGGCCCTACATGGCTAATTACTGGCCCTACCTGGCTAATTACTGGGGGCAGCCCTAGCTAC
Organism: Phyllomedusa bahiana; assembly: GCA_025379985.1. Lineage (NCBI taxonomy): Eukaryota > Metazoa > Chordata > Amphibia > Anura > Hylidae > Phyllomedusa > Phyllomedusa bahiana. Next base: position 63,079 of record JAODAL010014515.1, on the reverse strand, counting down.
CTGGCTAATTACTGGGGGCAGCCCTAGCTACGTGGCTGATTACTGAGGGCAGACCTAGCTACCTGGCTGATTACTTGGGGCAGCCCCAGCTACCTGTCTAGTTACTTTGGGGTAGCCCCAGCTACCTGGCTAGTTACTGGGGGCTATCCTATCTACCTGGCTAATTACAGGGGTAGGCCCTGTCTACCTACCAAATTAATGGGGGAAGGCCCTGTTTACCTACCTAATGGGGTCTACCTATTTACATGCCACTTATCTGACATTTTTTAATTTCAAATTTTTAGGGTCTAACATACACTGTTTGGGGTACAATTACTAACTTTTTACTGTGTGGGGCACCAAAGGGGGCACTATTACTATTTGGGGCTCTATGGATAGGGAGCTTGTACAGATTTGGGAATTGATAGGAAAGTGCTGTAAAAGAGAGGAGTCTAAGATGCATTTGTGGAATATCTACAGGGATGAGTAGTGACCGGGAGAAGACGACATTGCATGCTGTACCGGACAGAGAAAAAATGAAAGGGAACAACTCATCAGGGAAGACGTCATGGAGGTTTGGACAGAAAGGAGAAAAAAAGGAGAAGAGAACAACTCCCATCCCGAGAAGACGTCTCCTGTGAGTCCCTACTATCAGGGGTAATTTTACTTTTGTGTTGAATCAGTGCTGTATTCATGTGATGGTGACCTGACTACTAGTGATGTGAATAGTGAGGTTGTAGGTTATGTTGGTGCTTGTATAGTGGCAGAGTAGGCTTGTCCCTGGTTGCAAAGCAAATGCACACCTGACTCTGTGATGAGGGGTTTCTCTGCACCACTTTTTCTTTCTTGCTTGTGTTTAGGGGGCTCTCAAATAGAGCGGTTTTGGTGATTTTTTTGATGCGTTTTTTTGTGCAGAAATGTAGTTTTGTGTAGTTTATTTTAGAAAGTGGCGAGGTGCGAGAACAAGGGAACTTTTTTTAGCGGATATTGTATGTGGGCTGGTGGGGGCTTTCTGCCAGGGCTGATTTTTATTACCAGTCCAGCCCTGTGTGTAATCCAAGGTAAAAAAAATGCATGGTGAGACACACGCTTACACATTTTGGGCCCTAAAATAGCCCTGTGAACAAAAGCTAATTTAGGGCCCGAAACACGTAAGCGCATGTCTCGCTATGCATTTTTTACCTTGGATTATCCATCTATGAATTTTTTAAGAAGATTAAATAAAGGTCTATCACATTGGTGCTGGATATTTCCCTGCTTTCTGGATAGAATAAAGGTGCCCTGCCACCTGAAATTATATTACATGGAATTTTGCACTTCCACAAGGTATGGGACATTTGAAAACTTCAAATTTTTAGTAATATGAAATCCAATGACAGTCCATATGTGAGATATTAAAAAGGCACCGGTGTGCAATGGGTCATTCAGGACAAAAGGGCTAAGACACAAGACTGCAGGTAACCTAATACACTTTTAATCAGAGATTGAATAGAGATCCAAAATAGTTTCATGAGGCTGTCCTCTCATATATATGTTAGGATACAAACATCTTCATTACATCTCCAGCAACAGGTGTGGTGTTCATAGGGTAGATTTTTGCAATACGGTAGGGTATAAGATACCATAGGCATAATAGTTTTCTAGATGATTCTGATGATGAATACGTATGAGAAGTTCCAAAATCTCTTTTCCATGTCTTAACATATACAGTAAGTGGTCATGAGTTTGGTTGGCATTAATAACAGTTTTATAACAGACAAATGAAAAAAGACATTTTAAAAGTATTGAAAGTTTATAAAAAAAATTAAAAATATTACAAATTGAAAATCCCTTGTTTCCCACTTGCCAAACAAAAAAAAGGAAGATAGAAAAGAGAAACATATTCGGTATTACTACATCTGTAAAAGTCTGATCTACTAAAGTATAACATTTATCCTGTACGATCAACTCTGTGGAAAAATAAATCCAATGCCAAAATCAAAAAAGATGGAATAAAAAAAGCGATCAAAAAGTCATATGTATTTTAAAATAATGTCACTAAAAACTACACTTCAGTCTCCAAAAAATGAATTCCCACTTAGGTCTGAAGAAATTTTTTTTAAAAAAAAATACTGAAGTGTAGCAAAAACTATTTAAATTTATTTTTTTCAGAATTGTTCTGACTCATTTGCTGTCAAGAGCAGGCTCTGTGAAACAGGCAGATGAATAAACCCCTTTAATCAATATGTTATGTGTACTCCAAAATAGTACCTGTAAAAAAGTCATCCTGAAAAATACAAGTTTTCATACAACTACATAGTCCAAAAAATAATAAACCGGAGAAAACTGTACGGCTATGTCTTCACAGCAAAGTTAAAATTCTGTCGGAAATCCGACGGTATTTTAACACCGCCGCACCACTGTTTTTTAGGTGCGGTTTTGCGCAAAAAATGCAGTGGGTTGCGGATTCCCATCGGCCCAATATATAGGCTGCACGGGAATCCGAAGGGTATCATGGGGAATATAGAACAGCGGGTCGGCCGGCGGCTTCAGTAGAAAACCTGTGCTGTGTAGACTACTTCACAGATTTTGTATTGAAGTCTACACAGCACTTGGTTCAAAATACTGAATCCACTGTAAATCAGATGAAAAACCTGTGCTGTGTAGACATAGCCTAAGGTTGCCTGTAAATGCCCGATTTCTGTTATTATGGTTTTGATTATACTGTTGTACTACTGATTATGCATGGATATTAACCCCCCCCCTTTTTTTTTTTTTTTTTTCTTTCTTTCTTCCTAGTTATGCTGCAAGTCTCAATGTCTACATATATATATAGGACCAACATATATTAGATCTGGTAGTCTGGTACTCAGAACATCACTGCCAATTGGCTGCAATGGTCACACGATTTTTCTGACATCACTGTTCCGATTGTTCACTTCTAAATGATTATGTCAGAAAAAGACACGTGGCCCAATCAAGGGCTGCAGAGCACACAGACCCAGTGAGAGCAGAGGCAGCGATGGGATGGAGGTCAGTGGGAAGGTAATTAGAGGGGTTTTTGTTTTACAGCGGGCAGTTGTAGCAATCTAAAGAGAAACATTTTTACCTGGACAACCCCTTAAAGGATTTCTCACTACAATGATTAGCTTCTAACATGTAGGGAAAGGTAAATTAAGAATAACTGCCAAATACATAGCTCTTATGATTTTGCTTTGGTCAGAAGATAAAGAAGATTTTACCTCATCTTAGAGCACACAAGTTTCTCTGGTTACCGACCATCTCTCTCCATCTCTCCCATCATTCATCGCTCCAAGCTGCCATAATTCGGTCCATGGTGAGTCACCTCCTGCAGAGTCTTATCTATAGCAACAGCCTTTGTTTACTTAATTAAATGAGAAGCTTTCACTCTTTAGAGCTCTTGTTTAGCCTTGTATAATACACTTCTGAGGACATATAACTGTAACAGGAATAGCTAGGAATAGCAGAGCAGATATGACAATCACTGCTATAGAAACACCCACAGCATGACCAGAAAGTGTGAGCTGCCTGTGGCTCTGCACAGCTGCATGGAAAGAAAACTCATTTAAAGCAGTGGGCTGTTATGGCTGACAATTAGGATGAAGGCTGACCTCTGCCCATTGTTTCTTCTCAGTAGAGTCCCTGGTTTCACTCTTTAAATGTTGCTTGAGCCATATTCATACAACTAACTTTGTTGTAGCTCCCCATATTACTTAAATTCAGGCTTACGTATAGAAATGTCCAAAAGACGGCTCTCAAACTGTAATCTGCATTTACTTGCAACAGAGGTCAGTGGGGAGGTATATAGGTTATTTTGTTCTACAGCAGCAGTATCAATTTACTGTGAAATTTTGACCTGGATAACCTCCTTTAAAGTGTGCTACTGTAAGGGGATGTAGGGACATTTTTTGAGTTAATATCAGTGGCAGGTAATGTTCAGTGTTACTTGTATAGGAAGTAAACTTGGAGCTGGAGGCAGTTCTGACAGGTTTTGTGATAGGTTGCCATGGGATAGCACTGGGGGAGGTAGTACAGTTGTGGCAGTTAATAGCCTCGGCAGGCAGTTTTGGGCCTGTGTATAGTGATAGTGGCTTGGACAGCCAATCAGGATGCTCGGTGGGAGGAGCTTAGGGAGAAGGGGACTGCTAGTGAGCTCAGGGGAAACTGCTGCAGCAGTTAGCCTGTGTCAATACACAGGGTGAGGCGGGCGAAGCAAGCACCTTGGAGGAGGTGTAGTTCTAGCTAATTGTTAAAGCAGAGAAAACCAGGAGAAGCCGAGGAAGAAATACCCACTTCCAGGGCAAGCAGAGAAAGTCCGGAAAAAAGCACCGAACTGGGAAACAGCTAGAAAGATCAGCTTGAGGCGAGTAGTGGGAAACTACTTGAAAGCACTGGGAGGCAGGTTAAAGGAGAACCCTCTGTGAGTAAGTGTACTGTATGCTGAAGCTGCTGGATGCCAAGATTTTTTTTTTTTTTTTTTAAGGAGGGACTCCCTCTGCTAAAAGCAGAGGTGTCTAATGGGCAATAGAATTCTATTTTCTATATAGCAAAAAAATCTGTCCAAAAGTACAGAATTAGTCGAACCTATAAATATAAAATCTCACATACCCAGAAGGGTGGGTAGGCAGGGAAAAGGGGGGGAGGAGTGATCGCCTCTCAGCGACTGACAATGCCAGGAGCTCTTAGAGAAACTGCCTCCTCTTGTGAAAGGATGCAAGTCTCCCAGCTACCCGACATTCCCAGTACACTCTCAGCCAGACCAAGACAATACCTTTCGGTACTACACTTGATCTTAGCCATTAGGCCGAGATGCCAAGATACAGCACTGCTGTGTGGATTGATAGCATCTGCAGGAAAGCCAGCAGTAAAAGTTCCGTTATCCCCGAAACAGTTGTGTGTCTCAAGTTATTACTGCTGGTGCACTACACGTCCCACACCACACATCTCCAAGCAATATAAAAGAACTTTAGGAGGTTGGTGCTAAGGACAACGGGTGTCACTTAGCCCCCCCTCCATTACTCTACACTCTTGAAAAGGGGAAGAATTTGAGGGGATCTGAGACTTTGAAGTGGAGGGCTTGGGTGTGGCATACCTACAGTGGCTGAGCAACCAGCAACATAGACAATGTCCTACAACCTGCGGGCCCTGAATCTACATTAGACCAAAGGGTTCCCTGTTTTGGGGACACTTATCCTTCCCTCTTTTGTCCAAAGCTCGGAAGCCACTAGAAGCTGTGCAGCTATCTCCCAGTGCTCTCCTTGGGATGTCCACAGGGCACGCTTTTTGCCCTTTGCGTTTTATACGGGGGAATGTACCCAAAAAAAATTTGCGGTAATTAAGCTGTCATGAAGCATGGATTACGGTCGTCCCCCCCCGCGTACATTTTAACAAAATGCCCACGCGTGGGGAGAATTGACATGTCAATTATTAGCGGCGAATACGCGCCACTGACAATCCATGCCGATGGGGCTGGCGCCCCTGGCCGGCCCCCCTGTGCTTTGGTATTATGCACTGAACAGTGCGTGGTTCCAAAATACCCGGCGTAATATACGCACCACAATAAGCCATGTGAACATACCATAAGAGAGGTGGAAATACCATTTTTTATCAAAAAAAAAGCGAATAAAGTCAAAACAAAGTTGTATTCACCATGCCCCTATAATTTGCAAAAACCTGTAGGGAAATGTAAGAGAACCTTGCATTCCCCCTGGAAAGTGGGGGGTCAGGGGGTAAAAAAAATATTTTCTTACCCCACCTTTTTTTTCTTTTTTCTTTTCCCCCTAACCAAATTTTGGGGTTATAACACCTTCTGATGAATAAAAAAATTTACACTTTCAATAGAAAATACATCAGAAAAAAGCCTGAAATGTTTATGAACAGAAAACCATATTGAAGTGTGCACTGACATCTGTAGGAAACCCTCGGCCGAAGTCGTATTTTTGTAAAGGCCTAACAAAAGAAAAGTTTTCTTTTGGGACCTTTTTTCAACTTTTTAAAACCATTGAGATCCAAAATACTTGAAGTGCAGCATGAATCAACCAAATAAAGTCTTTGATGGCATGATAAAGCATCGGCCCATTCTTTGTCATTAAGTAACTGCATATGCAGCAGTTTCCATACAATATCTGAGCTGTTACCTCTAGGCCTGGTCCAATAACCCAATAGATAGCTATGGGAAAACTTTAAAGGGCTACTCTTCAGCACAAGGGGGCGTTAAAACACTTAGGTCTACTGACCATAGGGGCCATTCTGCTGCAATAAAAATAAGTGACAATGGCAGTTCCAATAAGGCCATGTTCACACGGCGTAAAATGGGCCGTATTTCGGTCCGTAATTACGCGTCGAAGTGCACAAATTACGGGCTGAAAACGGCCCATTCATTACGGTAATTCACAGTTCTCATAGAGAACTATGGATTACGTCTCCTCTCCCTGCTCGGCGAATACGCCGAGGGGGGAGATAATTGACATGTCACTTTCTAGCGGCGTATACGCGCCGCTAGTAATGATTGTCTATGGGCCGGCGAGGTGCCAGCCCCCCACCCGCCCCGCCCCTACGCCGTATTTGCGGGGCGTAATTACGCCCTGCATTTAAGCCGTGTGAACCTAGCCTAAGTGAAATATAACTGTCATGACCGTACTAGTTCAGCCTACGGTGCAGCCCTGTGTCTGTAAGGTATGGCAGGGACTGCACTTTTGGCCATGTTTCTATCTGTTTGCTGCAGAATATTTCACCTCCCTCATCTCAACATTATACAACAACCCAAAACAACTGTTTGACACGTTCCACTCTATCCTCAGGCCCAAAGCTCAGGCCCTCGTCAAAGACTTCTGTGCTGAAGACCTGGCTACTCACTTCAAAGAGAAACATCGACAGCATCTGGCAAAACATCACATCTCAGTCCCCAAGTAATACTCATCCCATCCCCTCCCTCACGTCCTCTGGTCTGCTCTCAGCTCTTGACCCAATAACAGAAGAAGAAGTATCCAGGTTTCTCTCATCTGCTCGCCCCACTACCTGCTCTAGTGACACCATTCCTTCTCACCCTGTCCAGTCCATTTCTCCAGCTCTCATCTCTCACCTAACTACAATCTTTAACCTCTCTCTCTCCATTGGGATCTTTCCATCCTCCTTTAAACACGCTGCTATAACCCCTTTACTGAAAAAGCCCTCTCTGGACCCGTCCTGCGCTGCTATTACTGACCAGTCTCCAACCTGCCCTTCATCTCTAAACTTCTGGGACACTTGGTCTACACTCACCTAACCCGATATCTCTTTGCTAACTCTTCTCGACCCTTTACAATCAGGTTTCCGCACTTTACACTCCACAGAAACTGTTCTAGCTAAAGTATCTGATGATCTCCTCACTGCTAAATCTCAGGGCAACTACTTGTTGCTTCTTCTGGATCACTCTGCAACATTTGACACTGTTGATCACCATCTTCTCTTCAGCATGTTCAATGCCATTGGCCTCCAGGACACCGCTCTCTCTTGGTTCTGATCCTACCTCTCTGACCGCTCCTTCAGTGTCTCATTTGCAGGTTCTACCTCTTCTCCTCTTCGTCTTGCTGTCGGCGTTCCTCATGGATCAGTTCTAGATCTTCTCTTCTTTTCAATCTACACAGCCCTCATTGGACAAACCATCAGCAGATTTGGCTTCCAGTATCATCTCTATGCTGATGACACTTAACTATACACCTCTTCCCAAGACATCACTCCAGCTCTGCTACAAAACACCAGTGACTGTCTGTCTGCTGTCTCTGACATCATGTCCTCTCTCCCTCTCAAACTAAACCTCACTAAAACTGACCTTCTTGCTTTTCTGCCATCTACTAACCAACCCCCCTCTACTATTTCTGTTTCTGTGTGTGATACCACCATAACTCCTAGGCAGCAGGCCCACTGTCTTGGGGGTCATACTAGACTCTGATCTATCCTTCTCTCCCTACAGTCAATCCCGCTCCTGTCACCTGCACCTCAAGAACATCTCCAGAATTCATCCTTTTCTTACTGTAGAAACAAGCCAGACTCTTATCGTTGCTTTTATTCTTTCTTGTGTTGACTACTGTAACTCCTTACTTATCGGTCTTCCTCTCTGCAAACTCTCCCCTCTCCAATCAGTCCTGAATACAGCAGCCAGGCTCATCTTTCTTTCCAGCTGCTATACTGATGCCTCTACCCTGTAGCAGTCACTGCACTGGTTGCCCATTCAGTACAGGATACAACATAAACTCGTCACTCTCACCCATAAAGCTCTCCACAGCGCTGCACCCCCCTACATCTATTCCCTTATCTCTGTCTACCACCCTAGCCGCTCTCTCTGCTCTGCCGATGATCTTAGATTACACACCTCAGTCATTTGAACCTCCCATGACGGTCTCTAAGATTTTGCACGTGCTGCACTGGTTCTCTGGAACATGTTACCCCATATGATCAGGCACACTCACAACCCTCAAAGTTTTAACTAATTTTCTTAGGCAGGCCTACCAAGATCCCTAATCGGTAACCTCCCAATTTCTGTCACACATATTTACCACTTCCTGTACTTTTTTATGTAAACTACCCCATATTTATGTAACATGGCTGGACCATTGTAAACCAAGCACTTCTCATCCATGCACCCTAAAAGATTGTAAGCTCCCGTGAGCAGGGCCCTCACACCTCGTGTCTGACTTGTAAGTAGCTTTTTATAATGTAATGTTTGTCTATACTTATATCCTCTAAATTGTATAGTGCTGCGGAATATGTTGGCGCTATATAAATAAAGATTATTATTATAGGTTTTGGTATTGTCTGAACATGGTCTCATATCACAGCTTGGCCACATGTCTAGTTCTTTCCTGGCCCTAGGGCAGGGCTGCAGATCATTCTGACTAATTGGTAAGTGACAACTGCCATCTCCACTCACCTGTCTGTCTGGGTTCTGAGTGATCTGGATGTTAGATGGCCGGTCCTATCACATTTCCTCTTGCCCATTGCTTGTGATAGACTTCGTCTTGAGCTAGCTTTCCCTTTCTGGATAGCATACTTGAATTTCCTGACTTTGTGTCCGCCTTCTTGACTTCCGTTTATTTCCTGTTGTTTCTGTAAATTTTCTACTGTCTCTGGTTCTGACCCACTTTTGCCTGAACTGTCTAAAATGTGTTTGTCTGTCTTGTCTGTTCTGTGTTTGCACTCACTCAGGGTAGGGACTGCCACCCAGTTGTCGCCAACTGCTTAGGGTTGGGTCAACAAGCGGGCAGGGAAAGCCTCTGGGGGACTTAGTGCTAGGGGTTACTGTCTGTCCCTATCTTTTCTCTTCTCTGGGGGTCCCTTACAATATCAGATAATTGCTATCTATGTAATATATGGTTTGGATGCATGTTGGATGCAGCAGGATCGCACCCTATCATTTTAAATAGGGCTTCTGCTGCTTCTCTCGGCCCAAGAATTGACAGACGCAGTGAGACACGCATGGGCAATCACTCGTGTGAGCGCTGATGCATGTTCCTAATAAAAAGCAATGTAAATCACATTGCTATTTATTTGATATGTGTTTGGGTCCATTTGTGGGTCCGACAGACGGATCCAAACACATATCGAAAAGCGTTTGTTACACGGAGTAAAACATGCCATGTGAACATACCCTAAGGGGCCGTTTACACGGCAATGGACAAATACCGGTCGGTTTATCCAACCGGTATTCGTCCGGTTTGTGTGCCGTCCCCACGGCCGCGGGGGGACGGCGTTTCTACGTGATGAGCGGAGAAAAGCCCTCCCCCTTCCCATTCACATGCTCATATTCCACCCGAAAACCGGACAGGAGAATGAACATGTAGAATGTTTTTCGAGCGGCCGGCGGTTTTGAGCGGCCAGTGGGGATTGCTGCAAGGGTTTTCATAGAGAGCCGTTGTGTTCGTTTGTGGCAAAAAAACGCAAACCGTCTGTAAAACTGTCTGCAAACCCTTGCCATGGGGACATGCCCTTACTGTTCCGTGGATCGATATATTTAAGGCCTGAGATTAAGTCAGGTTTGTGCAAAAATGACTTTTTGAAAGAAGACAAACATACAAAAACACAAACCATCAAAAGAAAGAACAAACAAAATAAACTGGTTTCTTCTGTTCGGGCCCAGCCCAAATAGGCTTTAGTCTAAGTCTGAGAGAATTAAATTCAATTGTTTGCCCCATTGGGGACAGACACTAATAAACTATGTTCTGGAATATGTGCTATATAAGTAATGGAAAAAATTATGTTCTGCCTCTGACTGTCTAATAATAGAGAAAAAATTCTTTAGCAATCATATTTAACTACATTTTTTTTTTCAAATTGCTATAATTTCATAAATCAGTGCTTCAAACCCACAGGTTAGTGAGAGGCCCATAAGGTTTGTATCACATAAACTTAGAAAAATTACATTAAAAATAAGAGTGGGAAAAACCATTGAATTTGACCTGCTTGACAGGCCAGAAATAAAACAACCTGCCTTTTGGACAGCGTCCAGTCCCACATAACTGTGAGATTCCAAATAAAACTATTTGAGGCATGCCTTTCAATGTTGAAGGGTTGTGCTCGGTTGCCTGTTTTTCTTCTGAGAACATCAAGGGTAAAAAAAAAAAAAATATATTGCTACTTAACAAAAGCTTTTAAATAACAGGATACTGTTGGTGAGAAATACCCAATCTTCCTGTAAATTCACGTCACCGGATTCTCAGGAGACAAAGGTGCGTGAACTGCTTGCAGAATAATTGGGATTAATAGGAGACCTTGCAACATTGTTTACAGCAAAACAACAAAAATGAATTGTTCCTGGTGGAGCAAATAAGCAAATAATAGAAGCAGATATCAATATAATCAGGAAGTGGCGCCATGTCTGAGCTGTTTACTGAAAACCCTCTTAATCTGTAATCTAGTGTCATATGAAGGCTTTTTAGGAAGAAAAAATCTGAATAATCTGCATCCTTTTCTCATCCACGCCATTATCATTTTGTCCGGAGGACATACAGGAAATATTTGCTACAACACTTAAGCATGCAGTTAACTTAAATGGACATGACATCAAAAACACAAATAGTTTCACATAGAGACGTGTGGTGCTTGTATGCATCGTTTTCGTGAACCTTAATCTGATTTATTCCATCATTGTACAACAAGAATTAGAGCAATGTTTCAGCTGTTGCTGGCTATATTCCCAGATGCCTGTAAAATCTGATGAAACTAAACAGTACCTCATTATATTCTTTTTGTCTAAATTAGAAATAATCTCTGTCTGTATGTCCTCTGTAAACACTTAGAAATCTCTTCAGTTACCAAAAATTCCATATGATCCAGGACAGTAAGGGCATGTTCATATGGCGTATTGCGGCACACTAGGGGCAGCATGTATGAAATTTGATGTGTAACGCCAAATTTCATGCGCATCACAATAGCCCAGAATGCGCCTGATTTATGACCCCAGATCATAAATCAGGCGCATTCTAGTTCTTGTACGACATTTCTGGCTCAGGTAAACCACTTTGAAAGTGGTATACCTGTTTCAGCAGTAATGCGCCTAGATTTGCCTTACTGAAGCTATAAATCTATAGCATTGTACGGTTAAAGTGTGCCCTGCCTGCTGCACGTCCCCCGATATCAGGCGCATTACAAAGTGCCACGGGCGCTATGTAATGCGCCTGATACTGGCGTACAGGGGATGTAAAAATGTAGCAAACGGGGCTGCGCATGATATCGAGCTGAAAAGACGCCAGATACCTGGCGCAGCCCCGTTCATACATGGCACCCGGGTGTTTTAGAAGTACGCGCTGGCGCGAGCTCCCGTGGGGCAGGGGGGGGGGGGGCCGGCAGCCCACCGACCCCATAGATATTCATTACTAGTGGCGCTTATTCGCCGGTAGTAATTGACATGTTACTTATCTCCCCCCGAGCCAAATTATGCGACTGGGGAGAGCTGAGAACTGTGGATTACCGTAGTGACTGGAGCGCATTTCGCTCATATTTGAGCGCAGTACGGCGCAAAATACGGAGCAAAATGCGCCCCAGTTTAACCCGTGTGAACATAGCCTAAGGCTATGTCTCCACGCGACTGGTTTACATTCAGATTTTAAAATGGATTCAGTATTAAGAATCAGCAAAAATCCGGCAGTAAACAATCGTCAAGGACCGCAATAGAAAATCTGAGCTGTTGTCTATACAGCCCGGATTTTCTAAGGTCAGATTTCAAATCCGAAAGCTGCCCAAAAAACTTAGAACATGTTCTATAATCCGCCAGAAAACTGAGAACTACAGTACTGTTCCATGACAAAGGGCGCCCGATATCCAAAAGCCGCGGCAAAAAGTCATGTCAATTACCATGACAAAAAACTAAATCTGAGTGTAAAATACTAATTAAAATCCGAACAGTACTTTATGGTCTGCCATGTAAACACGGCCTAAAATATCAGTGTTTGACAAGTATTAAAACAGTATTTAACACATAAACCAGAGGATTTTTAACTCCGTTTTCATTTTTGGATGCAATTTTCGGATTTGTTTTTCAAACAGTTTTTGTCAGACAGTGCATCATAGAGTACTATTGAGTTATTTGCACTTAAAAATGCCAAAAAAAGACAATAAAGTTTTCTGGTCGTTTTTCCAAGTGAAATAAGGTGGAAGAATGAATATGTTCCAAGTTTTTTGAAAAACCCGACCTCAGAAAATCTGAGTTGTGTGGACTTACAGTCAGTTTTTGACGGTTTTGAAAATCCGAAATCCACATTAAAAACCAACTTGCAATCTTTGCCATGTAGACAGGCTCTAAATAAAAGTGGAAAAAAGAGGGGGAGAGTTGTTGCAGCCACAGTTTCTCTCTGTCTGTGAGATGCCTGCTGTGAGAGGGGAGAGAGAGCAGCAAAGGAAAGGAAGGTTATCTTAACTCTTTCAGTGCTGCTCAATGGCTTTTGTTTCAAGAGTAGAAAGCTACAATATCAAGGCAAAGTTAAAGTCTGGTACATCTGTACATCTACAGTGGCCTGAGGAGAGATGGTGATTTTTATTGTAGCCATAAGTAAATTCACGTGGCCTAACAGCTCCCAGGGGAAAATATCACACAGCTGTCCAAGAATGTGATTGGCAAATCTGCAGTGCTAGAACCACTGATGCATCCCACATTGCTACATAAGTTAAGCGAAGGGGGAAGTTGACAATTGTAATGACAGCCATGTAGACATCCAGCCCAATAAAACTAAGAAACAACTAAATATAGCAGCTTAGGAACTTACATTAATGTAACCTGCTTTGCCTATTTTCAATGCTTCATGCCAGTGAGTGGCGACCTTTGCGTCCAGTTGCCCCTTCTACTCCCACTTCAGCTCTCATCCTTCACCACTACCCTACTGGTTTAGGTCACAACTTTTTTTCTCCAGATATATCGCAGCATCAGGTTGCTAAGGCACCTGGCTCCCGAAGTCTATGTTAGATCCAGCTGCCTAATTAAAGGAGCATGGACCTGCCTTGTTCCGTTTTGTCCTGGCTCATTTTTCCTATCCTTATGTTCATAGTCTGACTCCTGATTGACCCTGGTCCTAATCTCAGCCTTTCTCCTGAATACATATGTTTCCAGCACCCCCAGGGAAGGTGAAACTGTTAAAAAGTCATAGCCAGATGTTTCTCCTTCCCTGAGAGGGCTGAAAACATACATGTTCCTTTTATACTCACGTTAGCCTGGTATCCTAGAGCGTCTGCACGCCAGTGATCAGAACAGCTGTCCTATACGGGTGAGCTGTACACTTGTTGCTCTTCGCATCACTTGAATTTGTTCCTAAATATTGCCTATACCTGACTCCTGTTTGTCTGGTACTCACTACCCTTCCAACAGTTTTTGGAACGCTTTTTCCAGTGTCTAGGTGACTAGTCTAATCCTAAATGTATTCATTTTGCTATAAATGATAGATATGACTGCAGAAGTAAGGGGCAAAAAATATCTTGGCAGGAAATTGTACAGTTGTCATAGCAGTCTGCATAAAGAAGAAAAGAAAGAGGAACAACTACAATCAGAGAAAAAGTCACCTGTGAGGCCCTGGATTTATATCTTCCAGCTGCCCTCAACCTTTTTTTAATAAATATTTTCATTCTACATAAGAAAACCTCATCTTAAAGGGGTTGTCCAGTTGGGAAAAACTACTCCTAGGAGCTGCCAGGATGGTTGTGGGATGGAGTTATATTTACCTACTTGCTCCCCACCACTGCCAATCCAGAACCCCCAGAGTCCGTTCCTCTTCACCTCAGGGTATTTGGCCTAACACACACACACACATATATATATATATATACACTACCATTCAAAAGTTTGGGGTCACCCAGACAATTTTGTGTTTTCCCTGAAAACTCGAACTTTTATTTATCAAATGAGTTGCAAAATTAATAGAAATATAGTTCAGAAATAATGATGACAAGGTACGAAATAATGATTTTATTTCAAATAATAATTCTCTACTTCAAACTTTTGCTTTCGTCAAAGAATGTTCTCTTTGCAGCAATTCCAGCATTGCAGACCTTTGGCATTCTAGCTGTTAATTTTCTGAGGTAATCTGGAGAAATTTCACCCCATGCTTCCAGAAGCCCCTCGCACAAGTTGGATTGGGTTGATGGGCACTTTTTGCGTACCATGCAGTCAAGCTGCTCCCACAACAGCTCAATGGGGTTGAGATCTGGTGACTGCGCTGGCCACTCCATTACAGATAGAATACCAGCCACCTGCTTCTTCCCTAAATAGTTCTTGCATAATTTGGAGGTGTGCTTTGGGTCATTGTCCTGTTGCAGGATGAAATTGTCTCCAATCAAGCGCTGTCCACAGGTTATGGCATGGCGTTGCAAAATGGAGTGATAGCCTTCCTTATTCAAAATTCATTTTACCTTGCACAAATCTCCCACTTTACCAGCACCAAAGCAACCCCAGACCATCACATTACCTCCACCATGCTTGACAGATGGCGTCCAGGCACTCTTCCAGAAATCTTTTCAGTTTTTCCCTGCATCCACAAATGTTCTTCTGTGTGATCCAAACACCTCAAACTTCAATTCGTCTGTCCATAACACTTTTTTCCAATCGTACTCTGTCCATTGTCTGTGTTTCTTTAGCCCATATTAATCTTTTCCTTTATTAGTCAGTCTCAGATACGGCCTTTTCTTTGCCACTCTGCCCTGGAGGCCAGCATCTCGGAGTCGCCTCTTTCACTTAGACGTTGACACTGGCGTTTTGTGGGTCCAATTTAATGAAGCTGCCAGTTGAGGACCTGTGAGGCGGCGATTTCTCAAACTAGAGACTCTAAGTACTTGTCTTGTTGCTCAGTTTGGGGCAGGGGGCCTCCCACTTCTTTTTCCTACTCTGGTTAGACCCTGTTTGTGCTCTCCTCTGAAGGGAGTAGTACATACCATTGTAGGAAATCTTCAGTTTCTTGGCAATTTCTCGCATGGAATAGCCTTCATCTCTCAGCACAAGAATACAGTCATGGCTAAAAGTTTTGAGAATGACACAAATATTATATTTTCACATGATCTTTGCCCTCTGGTTTTTATGTGTGTTTGTCAGATGTTTTTATCACATACAGAAATACAAGTGCAATCATATTATGATTAACAAAAGCTTTTATTGACAGTTAGAATGAGTTTAAAGCAGCAAGTTTAATATTTTTCAGTGTTGACCCTTCTTCTTCAGGACCTCTGCAAAATTTTCCCTGGCATGCTCTCAATCAACTTCTGGACCCAAAACCTGACTGATAGCAGTCCATTCTTGCACAATCAATGCTTGCATTTTGTCACAATTTGTTGGTTTTTGTTTATTCCACCCGTCTCTTGATGATTGACCACAAGTTCTCAATGGGAATTAAGATCGGGGAGTTTCCAGGCCATGGATGCAAAATCTCCCATGTTTTTGTTCCCTGAGCCATTTAGTTTTTCACCTTTGCTTTATGGCAAGGTGCTCCATCATGGCTGGAAAAAGGCATTGTTGATCACCAAACTGCTCTTGGACGGTTGGGAGAAGTTGCTCTTGGAGGACACTCTGGTACCATTCTTTATTCATGGGTGTGTTTTTAGGCAAGACTGTTAGAGAGCCAATTCCCTTGGCTGAGAAGCAAACCCCACACATGAATGGTTTCTGGATGCTTTAACAGTTGGCATGAGACAAGACTGGTGGGGATCGCTCACCTTGTCTTCTCCGAACAAGCTGTTTTCCAGATGTTCCAAACATTCGAAAGGGGATTCATCAGAGAAAATTATTTTTACCCCAGTCCTCAGCAGTCCACTCCCTGTACCTTTGGCAGAAAAATCAGTCTGTCCCTAAATGTTTTTTCTGGAGAGAAGTGGGTCTTTGCTGCCCTCCTGACACCAGGTCTGCTCCATGAGTCTCCGCCTCACAGTGCATGCAGATGCACTCACACTTGCCTGCTGCCATTCCTGAGCAAGCTCTGCACTGCTCGTAGCTGAAACACTTTTAAGAGACGATCCTGGTGCTTGCTGGTTTTTCTTGGGCGCCCTGGAGCCTTTTTGGCAACAATGGAACCTCTCCGTTGAATTCCTTGATGATGCAATAGATTGTTGACTGAGGTGCAATCTTTCTAGCTGCGATACCTTGCCCTGTTAGGCCAGTTTTGTGCAGTGCAAATGATGACTGCAAAGTGTTTTTTTTAGAGATAACCATGGTTAACAGAAGAGAAAAAAATGATGCCAAGCACCAGCCTCCTTTTAAAGGGG
Source organism: Phyllomedusa bahiana (assembly GCA_025379985.1). Classification (NCBI taxonomy): domain Eukaryota; kingdom Metazoa; phylum Chordata; class Amphibia; order Anura; family Hylidae; genus Phyllomedusa; species Phyllomedusa bahiana. Next base: position 46,393 of record JAODAL010014515.1, on the reverse strand, counting down.
TCCCCGTGGGTGATTCTTACTTAATCATGACAGATTGATCTCCAGCCCTGTCCTCATCAACACCCACACCTGTGTTAATGTAGCAACTGAAACGATGTTAGCTGGTCCTTTTTAGTCAGGCCTGCAATGAAGTTGAAATGTGTTTTGGGGGAAAAAGTTCATTTTCTAGGCAATTATTGACTTTCCAATTAATTGCTGTTAAGCCCGATCACTCTTTATAACATTCTGGAGTATATGCAAATTGCCATTATAAAACCTGTAGACTGTCGAGTTTCACATGAAAGTTCTCTTTTTCTGGCCATTTTGTTAGTTTAATTGAACCAACAAATGTAATGCTCCAGATTCTCAAATAGCTCAAAGGAAGGTGAGTTTTATAGCTTCTCTAATCAGCAAAACTGTTTTCAGCTGTGCTAACATACTTGCACAAGGGTTTTCTAGGGTGTTCAAATATCCAATAGCTTTCTTACACAGTTAACAAACACAATGTACCATTAGAACACTGGAGTGATGGTTGTTGGAAATGGGCCTCTATACACCTATGTAGATATTGCATTAACAACCAGTTGTTTGCAGCTAGAATACTCATTTACCACATTAACAACGTATGGAGTGTATTTCTGATTCATTTAATGTTAGCTTCATTGAAAAAACTTTGCTTTTCTTTAAAAAATAAGGAAATTTCTAAGTGACCCCAAACTTTTGAACGGTAGGGTATATATATAATAACTCAGTGATTATATATTGTGACAGAGTGTCTGGACTGGTCATAGAGGAAAGGTATATCTGCCCAAGATACCTTATGTCTGCCAGGTAAACAGCAACCAGAAAGAGAAGTGTCAGAGATCTAAAAGATCTCTATGCGTAGGGTTTAGTAAAACCCATTTTTGTAAGGGCTGGTTTGCTGGAGTGGGGATAGCGAGGGTGGGCCCCAACTCCACCTGGACAGGCCAGGTCTTGGGCTGTCTAATTTATCTTAGGTGTGTCCGCCTCATATAAGGCCAGAGCTGCAGACACCCAGTCTCTCAGCCTGGGAACAGGTTATCTGCCAAGAGCCTGTGGGAGCACCTTCTTGTGGTACTGTGATATTGTTATGTTTGGTGACTGGTATTAGGTCAGCACTGTGTTAGAGAAGAATTCCTGATGTTTAGGTAGAGCCAGACAGGCATAGGATTTGTTTTGTTTGTTTTTATGTACCACAAACTGACAATAAAACTGGCTGCGGTCAGTTTTAAACCAACTTCTCTTGTCATTTGGACTTCTGTGTCCGCTGAGCTGTGCCCGTCTACCCAGGAGACGACCACCCCGCTACCTAATTCCTTACAATATATACATATATATTTGGATCCATCACTGAGTTATTAGATACCAATAAATGGAGGGTAAACAAATATCACATCAAGGAAAAAGCCCACAAAAACATCCATTTATATTCTAATTAATTAAAAAAATTCAGAAACTAATACCCTTTTTTCAGTTGGGTCCCTAGAAAGGTCCTACTGGAAAAAACCCTATAGAAGAAATGTGGGGTCATAGCCCAATAAGGGTGGCCCCACTCTGAAGGCTCTCCCTTACACCACTCCGGTAAAACCCTAAAGAAAGGTATATCTTCATACCTGGTTAGGCTAGCTCAAGACATAAGAAAATCTCGATGCGTTTACCCTATTTGCTTCTGTTCATCAAGGGTATATGCCAGTGAAGGTGCTAGCAGTAACATAGATGGATAAAGATAAGGTGTGCCAAAGATTTTTAGGCCCTTCTATAGGGTTTTTTAAGTAGGGCCTTCTTAAGGGGCAGTTGATTGTTAGTTACCCTGGATTTTTAAATATATAAAAATAAAAATTTACCCTGGATTTTGGATGTTTTTTGATTATCAGGATTTGAGGACAACAGTATCATAAAAAATTTTCCCATTTTAAAATTTAATTACTTTTTCCCTCTTTTTTTTTTTTTTTTGGGGTTAAAACTTTTTTTTGTTGACTCCCGGGATATGTAATTTGATTTCTTGATTTAGGTAAAAAACAATAAGGGTATTTATTTTTTTAATTTAAATTTAAAAAAAAATTTGGATTTTTTAGGGGTGTTTTTTTTTTCTTTCTGTCATAAAAAATTTGCCCCCCAACCCCGAAAGGGAGAAAATTTTGGGAAAAAAATATCTGGGGGGGGAAAAGAGAACTCAGAAGTGAAGAGAAACAGTCCCTGGGAGTTTGAAGCACAGGGGCGGGGACAGGAAAGGAATAAAAATTTTTTTTATTTATTCCTGGTCCAATTTTAAGTTTTTTTTTTCCCGCGGGAAAAACCCCTTTTAAAAAGTCTTTTTTTTAATGCTGTTTTTTCCACTTTTGCGCTTAACGTCATAAATCGGGAAAATTCCGGAAAATATACGGAAAACGTATCCAGAGTCCCCCATTAACCAACATATGCCAAAAGAATGTCTTCTTTGCCTCCATTAGGATGATATATACAAGGGTTTGCTGTGTAGAATAAAACAATCTGCTGGCTTTTAAAAAATTAAAAAAAATGTATACCCTAAAAAAAATTTTTAAATTTTTAAAACAAAAAAACCCTTTTAAAAGGTGAAGCCAAAATTTATCAACCGTTTGGTTTTTTTTTTTTTTTTTTTTTTTGTTCTCCCCCTGAAAAGAAGTGAATAATTTTTGATTACATAAAAACTTTTTGAAACCGCAACGAAAAAATTTTTTAATTTAAGGGAAACAACAATGGCCCACTCAGTAAAAAAAATGCTACAAAAAGGGGGGGGGTGTCCTCATTTTCCTTTGGGCCCAAAAGTTAAATTTGGGGGTTTTTATCATGCCCTTTTTGTGGGGAATTGGATCCCCTGTCAGTATATAAGAAATGGTTCTTTGGCAAAACCTTTTGTCATTTTACTCAAAAGAGCAAACAAGACTTACTTTTTTAACCAAAAATTACAATGGGGGTTTGGAATTGAAAAAACGTAAATAGCATGGGGGCCTTTTGGGAAAGGTGCACATAGTTTATAAAAACAACCCAAAAACAAAGGGCTACATGTTGAACGTTGCCGCGAAAAGGCCATTTAAAAAAGTTTTGAGGCAGTTTTAAAAAGCGGCAAAAATGAAATTCCCTTTGTTCCCCGAAATTCATACATACAGGGCGGGTTTTAAAAACCAAAAATAAAAATTTTTCCCCGGGGGGCTCGGGAAACCCCTTTTAACCCTGGTCGGGTTTTTTTCTGCAGGCCCATACATACGGGGCAGTGTAGACCCAATCCCCAAAAAACCCGGGCTCAGGCACCACCTTTCCCCTGGCCCTGGCTTTTTCATCTGCAGGTCATAAAATACGGGGCAGTGTAACCCCAATCCACAAGTCTGGCTCAGGAAACCACCTTTACCCTTTCTGGCTGTTCTTCTGCAGGTCTACATACGGGTTTAGGGGGTAAACCAATCCCACAAGCCCTGGCTCAGGCACCACCTTTACCCTGGTCTGGCAGTTCTTCAGCAGGTCATACATACAGGGCAGTGTAGAGCCAATACCACAAGTCTGCTCAGCACCACCTTTACCCTGGTCTGGCTGTTCTTCTGCAGGTCATACATACAGGGCAGTGTAGAGCCAATACCACAAGTCTGGCTCAGGCACCACCTTTAACCTGATCTGGCTGTTCTATCAGTTCTGCGTCTTGGTTTGGCATCAAAGAATCATAAATGTGTCTACTTCTATGAATGTGGAGCGACGACCCCAGAACGTCCCAAATCTTTGGCGCATTAAAAAATGTTTTTGGCTCATTATAAGGGGACTTGTTGCACCAAAGTTTGAAGTGCGCCTGTTCATACATTAATTTTGGCTCAAAGTGCACCAGAAAACTGGTGCAGCTCCGTTCATGTCGCCGTATGTTCTTAATTTTGACTGAGTACCTAACATACAAGATGCTTAGAAATTTCAGCTACGTGGAGGTTTCTATTGAATAATTTCCCCAAATCAAGGCAACAATTCTCAAACCTCTATGGAGTGATTTATGGGCATATGTGGAATGCAGACACAAGTTCAGTCTTCTGACTGATGTTACAGCAATCACATAACATTTTGTCTTTTTATTTCCCGCTACAATTTATCTTATATCTCCGAACTTTCTCTCTTGGAGAAGCTTTTATATTACGGTCAAACAAGTGGAGTTTAAGCATCTGCTGACACAATGATGGACGTGCAATGTCATTTCTGCACTGTACACGCTGCCAGGATAAAACACATGCGCCGTTTACAAAATGACTAAAGGGAGTTGGGAATTATTTCTGCATTTTTGTTTCTCTTGGATAAACTGATTTTATGACCTCCTCAAGCAATGAGAGAATATTTATCATGTACAGGTTCATCTTAGCTGGGTAAATTCAGGTTAGGCTTAAAAATATTGCAATTCACCCCAAAGTGTAGGCAGGAGTATGTAGGGAGGGTGAGAAGGGGGCCAATGCTATACTGTGGAAAACAGTCACTTGCTTCATTTATGCTTCCAACAAAACAAGTCTCTGCTGAGTAACCACCTCACGGTCTATATGAGACCCTCCCCCAAGCTTTACGTATCAAATCAATCATGAATATAGAATAGACCATGTAATTCCTTAGTTTTCTTTTCTCACTTTACTTATATGTTCATCATTTCTTCACATCAAATGACATATTCATAGTTTGTAAGGCTGAAAAAAGACAAGATGTCCATCCAGTTCAGCCTGTTGTGCTAAGGTGTTGATCCAGAGGAAGGCAAAAACCCCAATGAGGTAGAAGCCAATTGTCCTCATTTTAGGGAAAAATTCCTTCCCGACTCCAATCTGGCAATCGGAAAAAATCCCTGGATCAATGACCCCTCTGCTGAATCCTAGACACTATAACTTGTTATATTATTACACTCCAGAAATGCATCCAAACAGTCCTGGGTATAAATAAATCTTGGGAGAGATCACTATATTGGCCTTTGATGTATTTAAACATATTTATTATGTCCCCCCCGCAGCCGTCTTTTTCTAAACTAAATAACCCCAACCTTGCTAATGTTTCTGGGTATTGCAGTCCACCCAGGCCTTTAATTATTTTTGTTGCCCCTTGTTACCTGTTCAAAGCTCTACAATGTCTTTCCTGTGCACTGGTGCCCAAAACTGTACACAATATTCCATGTGTGGTCTAAACCAGTGACTTGTATAATGGGAGAATAATGTTTCTCATCATGTGCATCTATGCCCCTTCTAATGCACCCCATGATCCTATTGGCCTTGGCAGCTGCTGTCTGACACTGGCTGCTACAGTTAAGTTTACTGTCCACCAGGATTCCCAAGTCCTTCTCCATGTCACTTTTACCCAGCGTTTTCCAGTTAACATGTAATCATGTAATGGATTTTTCCTCCCCCTATGCATAACCTTGCATTTATCTGTGTTAAACCTCATCTGCCCCTTCTCGGTCCAGGGCTCCAACTTATCTAGATCCCTTTGTAATAACACATTCTCCTCTATTGTGTTGATTACTTTATAGAGCTTAGTATCATCTGCAAAGATCGATATTCTACTGTGTAATCCCTGTGTAAGATCATTAATGAAAATGTTAAAGAGGATAGGGCCCAATACTGACCCCTGTATGGCATCTTATAAAAATGGAAAATAGGTATACTCAGACTAGTTCGGAACATGCAGATCCTTTCCTGCTTTTCAGTCCATGCATAGTCAATGCAGACTTAGCTGGAAGATGCCGGACAGTGAGCTGGATGCACACCTGTCTCAGCTAAGTCTGCATTGACTATGCATGGACTGAAAAGCAGGAAAGGATCTACATGTTCCGAACTAGTCTGAGTATACCTATTTTCCATTTTTATAAGATGCCATATGTCATTTGATGTGAAGAAATGAACATACACTACCATTCAAAAGTTTGGGGTCACTTACAAAGGTCCTTATCTTTGAAAGAAAAGCACTTTTTTTTTTTCAATGAAGCTAATATTAAATGGATCAGAAATACACTCTATACATCATTAATGTGGTAAATGACTGTTCTAGCTGCAAACGTCTGATTGTTAATGCAATATCTACATAGGTGTATAGAGGCCCATTTCCAACAACCATCACTCCAGTGTTCTAATGGTACATTGTGTTTGCTAACTGTGTAAGAAAGCTATTGGAAATTTTGAACAATTTTGCTGATTAGAGAAGCTATAAAACTGACCTTCCTTTGAGCTAGTTGAGAATCTGGAGCATTACATTTGTTGGTTCGCTTAAACTCGCAAAATAGGCAGAAAAAGAGAACTTTCAGGTGAAACTCGACAGTCTATTCTTGTTCTGAGAAATGAAGGCTATTCCATGCGAGAAATTTCCAAGAAACTGAAGATTTCCTACAATGGGGTGTACTACTCCCTTCAGGGGAGAGCACAAACAAAGAGATGTGGGAGGCCCCGCTGCACAACAGAGCACCAAGACAAGTACATTAGAGTCTCTAGTTTGAGAAATCGATGCCTCACAGGTCCTCAACTGGCAGCATCATTAAATAGTACCCACAAAACGCCAGTGTCAACGTCTACAGTGAAGAGGCGACTCCGGGATGCTGGCCTTCAGGGCAGAGTGGCAAAGAAAAAGTCATATCTGAGACTGGCTAATAAAAGAAAAAGATTAATATGGGCTAAAGAACACAGACAATGGACAGAGGAAGAATGGAAAAAAGTGTTGTGGACAGACGAATCGAAGTTTGAGGTGTTTGGATCACAGAGAAGAACATTTGTGAGATGCAGAAAAACTGAAAAGAATGCTGGAAGAGGGGACTGACGCCATCTGTCAAGCATGGTGGAGGTAATGTGATGGTCTGGGGTTGCTTTGGTGCTGGTAAAGTGGGAGGGTTTTTGCAAGGTAAAAGGGATTTTGAATAAGGAAGGCTATCCTCCAATTTGAACGCCATGCCATACCCTGTGGCAGCGCTTATGGAGCCAAATTTTATCCTGCAACAGGACAATGCCCAAAGCACATCTCCAAATTATGCAAAACTATTAAGGGAAAGAAGGCAACTGGTATTCTATCTGTAATGGAGCGGGCCCGTTAGTCACCAATCTCAACCCCATTGAGCTGTTGTGGGAGCAGCTTGACCGTATGGTACAAAAAAACATGCCCATCAAGCCAATCCAACTTGTGGGAGGGCTTCTTGAAGCATGGGTGACATTTCTCCAGATTACCTCAGCAAATTAACAGGTAAATTCCCAAAGGTCTCAATGCTGGAATTGCTGCAAAGGGAGAAATTTTCTGCAAAAGCAAGTTTGAAGTAGAAAATTATTATTTCAAATAAAAATCATTATTTCTAACCTTGTCAATGTCTGGACTATATTTCTATTCATTTTGCAACTCATTTGATAAATAAAAGTATGAGTTTTCAGGAAAACCACAAAATTGTCTGGGTGACCAAAAACTTTTGAACAGTAGTGTATAAGTAAAGTGAGAAAAGAAAACTAAGGAATTACGTGGTCTATTCTATATTTATGATTGATTTGATACTGTGGAAAACATCTGTGTTTCCAGGGAGTTGCTACCCCTTTAAGAGACTGCTACATGTAGAAACGCCATATAGAAATCTTAGGGTAAGGATACACGGTGCGGCCATGATGTGACTGAGAATCGAGGTGGGATATTGCTGTAGCTTTATTTTTTAAATTGTTAGTGAATGCACAATTTTCCCAGTAAATATTGGCAAAACCATTAATACTGATTGTTAATGACCCCCTGGTTTTCAATGGCTGCCACAGTTCTTGGCTGCGCTTGGCCATGCTGTTGTCGTGGTCGTGCATCCTTAGGGCTTGTCCCCATGGCAGGTTTTTCAGACGGTTTTACAGACAGTTTTAAAAGCCGTCTGTAAACCGGCTGTCAAACTTTACCACGGACCTCTACGGAAAATCCGTTCAGCAGTCTTCACTGCACGGATTTTCCGCTGGACGGTTTTTTAGGCCGCCGGCGGTCTGAAGAACATTGAACATGTTCATTCTTCCGCCCGGTTTTCGGATGGAACATGAACATTTCAATGCGAAGGGGACGGGCTTCTCTCCATAATCCGCGGAGACAAGCCGTCCCCCTGTGGTCGTGTACACGGCCCCAAAACAGATCAAATACCAGTTGGATATTCCGACCGTTATTTGCTCTGTGCCGTGGGGACATGCCCTTACTCTTATAATAATTGTTATTCCTGTGTGCCTTAAAGGGGTATTCCCATTCCGATTAGTTCACTTTAACTAAATTCCGGCTGCCCAATGACTATATAAGACCTCACTCTGCATGAACATTGTGCAGCTGCGAGAGTGGAGAGCCAGCTGTCAGCGGCAGCCGGACTCTTCACTGAGAAGTCAGGGATGATTTATTACTAATCATGTCTTCTCGATTGTTGTATATACAGCGCTCAATAGCTTCCTGTTTCCCATCCCCGACAGTCACATGATTGCAGGAACCTGGTAGCTGCAGATGAAGTCTTATCAGACCCAGATCAGCTCTGCACTAAGTTCTTGTCATGGGGGCTGGTGCGGGTGCCGTTCCCCCCCTGGGGCCCGGCCCCCTGCCCAAAGGGGGGTCGGCGCGGGTCCCGACTACCCGCGACCACCCCCCTGCCATCCAGGTCCTGCCCCTGCTCACTTACCCGTCACGCTCCGGGTACCTGCTCCCCTTTTCCCACCCGGCGCATACCCGCTCCAAGTTCGCGCGCGGTGGTCTGGTTTTTAAAGGACCAGTACGCCGGTAATTGGGTAAATTTCCGGGCTGCTGGCCAAATATAATTTTACCCCCCGCACTCTCTGCCAGATGTTGGGGGCGTTAGTGTTCTGAGTGTCGGAAAAGTCCTGCTGTTTTACCGTGTACCAGCCCTTTCCCGCTATTTTCCCGACCTTCCCCTGTTTTGCTCTGCCCTGCCCAAACGCCCTCTCTGACACAAAACCTATGCCGCCCGCCCTGACCTTTCTGTTTCCCCACTACGCTTTGGTTTCCGATTCGTGCCTCGCAGTACCCCCGGCACCACCAAAAAGCCCCCCCCCCTCGGGGTAGGACCTGGTAGCCTCCCCGCCAAGTCCTTTCCCGTTTGCGGGGGCTCGGGTGAATCCGGGGGTACTTAGCCCCCGTCCCGGGGGTGGCTTAAACATCCCCTTGCGGTGGCCAGCAAATCCCCCCAAAATTTTTGTAAAAGTTGGGCCATGGATTTGCCAGGGTACCTCTGCCCGAACTCTGGGCGTTACGACGGCCCGCGCACAGCAGACCCAGCGATTGACCACCGCGGCCATGAGCAAAACCTTGCGGCCAGGGGCTCCTGCCGGGTCTTTTCCGCACCCGCCCCCATTGCTTGCAGCCCTGGCCCGACCCGCTCCAGCACGGGACCTTCTCTGCATCTGCCCGCTCCCCCTCTCGCTTTTATGGGGGACCCCAAGAATGCAGGGCTCATTAGTCAAAGCTCAATCACTTGAGATGTTGGGGGACAATTCCCTACCGAGCGGGCTAAGGTAGCCTTCATAATTTGCTCCTAACGGGCGACCCCCCCGGGCCCGGGGCCACTCCGCTGGGACCGGGGGGAGATCCTCTGACTGCTAACTCCCAAGCTTTTTCCCCCCCAGGGGTTCCGCACCGTCCGAGGGGAACTGGCGCACCTCTTTCCCCTGCGCAGTCTGCTCCCCTCTCCCTCGGGGGATCCACTGTGGGTTATTTTTGCAGTTCCGAAAACCTAGCCCTCGAAGGATTGGAAAATGAGGCACGGTGGCAACCCTTTTGGAAAGGGCCCCTTGGGGGCAAAAAAGACGAGCTCGCTGGTTTAACCCCCGCCTTCCACTCGGCGAAAATGATTCGGTTGGCCCCCGAACGCATTACGGTTCGCGGAGAGACAACAAAAGATTTGCCCCCAATGGGAGGTTACCCCACCCCGCGGTACCCGTTTTTGCCCCCCGTTTTTTTAACGACCCTCCACTTCCCGCCAATGGTTCTGAGGACGAACCTGCAGTCAAGAGAGCCCACCCCGGCCCCGGGAAAAATGCTTGCAGCGTCGTCAGAAGCACTCTTTTTCTACTGTGGGATTTGGCCACTTTATTGGGACTGTCCGTACGTCCAGGAAAATCCCCACCTAGGGGTGCAGGGGGGCATCCCTAGGGGTAGGCGGCCTCTCCCCGTTGACCATTCCCGTGCTCTGTGGAATTTCGCCGGGCAGCCCTTCCAACCACCCCTTCCTTGATTTGGGGGCCCCTGGAAATTTTTTTAGCCGCGCTGGTATCCAAATTTCGGGTTTTTCCGGGGACCCCCTTCAAAAGCCCCGTGTTCGTCTCCTTGTCATGGCGAAAGTCTCAAAGGTGCATTGCTTGCACTGCGCCCCTTTCCCTTTCGATTGGGGTTTTACACAAAGAGGACTCTGAAAACTTCTTGTTCTGCCTCGTTTCCCCTTCTGATATCCTCCCCGGGCCTTTCGTGGTTGCAAAGCATCTCCGCTTTTACGGAACACTGGGACTTTGTCCTTTGGGGACCCCATGCAAAATCGCGATGCCTCTCTGTCTCATTAAGCCTGATTAACCCTCTATAATCTCTGGCCCCTATTAAAGCCTCAAAGCCTTTTGCCAGGTTTCCTGCCAAACGACTTTTCCAGGATTTTTCCGGGGCATCTTTTCCCGGAAGACAAAGGGGAAACTTTCTACCCCCGCCACCCTGGCCCCTTTGTTTTTTCCAAAAATTGCCCTTTGGGCTGTTTGACGCCTACGGGGCGCAAAAAATTTTTTTCCCTTGGACTTTTCCCGGGGGAAAAAACTTTGATTTTTCCCAGAAGGCAGGGAAAGGAAAAACGGCTTTCAATACCCTGATGGGGCCCTTCGAAATATCTCGTCGCCCCTTTGGCCTCTGCAATGCTCCGGTGGTGTTCCAGAAATGTCACGAGATCTTCCCTACCTTCCTTTGCGTGTCATTGTCTATTGGGGCGACAATTTTTTCTTCTTCCGGTGTAGAGACTCCCGCCACCCGTCTGCCAGGTGCCCAAAGACATCTCCCCCTCATCGTTTGTGCCAAACGGGGGAAAGCTATTTGAACCACCTTGCTGCCCCTTTTTTGGGTAATCGTTTCGGAACAAGGTCTCCAATGGATCCCTCCAAAAAAGCAGCGGTCCTGCAGTGGCCCCAACCGGGGGGTCTCCCCCCAAACCAGCGCTTCTTGGGGTTCGCAAACTTTAAACAGTTATCCGGGAATTCTCCAGCGGTGGCCCCACTGGTGGCCTCACAAAGAAGAATTGACCCCCAAATCCTGGCCTCCCAAAAAACCCAGGGAAAACCTTTTTTTGTCTTAAAACGCATTCGCTTCGGCTCCTTTTTCGTCTCGCCCCGGACCCACAGCGTCCATTTTCCTAGAAGTGGAGCTTCCTTTAAAAGGTGCTGTCGCTGTCCTTTTTCAAAATTTCCCCCCTGGGAGTTGGTACTTTGGCTTTTTTTTCCAAAAAACCTTCACTTTTTCCGAAAACGAAACAACACAATCCGGGTTTTAAGGGAACTATTTTGGCCATAAAAGAAAAGCCCTTTGGAGGAATGGCGCCCACTTGTGGAAGGGGGGCTCGCCATCACCGGTTGAGATCTTTAACACAAACACAAAAATCTCTTGAACCCCAATTTTGCTCAGCTTTTTGAACCCTCACCAAGCCCGGTGGTGCTCTTTTTCCCCCACTTTAACTTCCTTCTTAAACTTTAGTCCCGGGCCGAAAAAAACCGCCCAGGGCGGAGGGCCCCTCTTATCCTGGGGAAAACGGCTGTGAGCCTTTGGGGCCGGGCCTCGGGCAAAACAAAATTTTCCCTCCGAAGGGTCCCCCTCACGGGGGCCAATTCGCCCTTTTAAAAAATCCGTTTTTTTTGGTGGGGACTTTTCCTCTCACAAAGGGGGGGCCCCTTTCCTGGGGGTTCCAAAAGGGTTCCTTACAATTGTTTTTCACGATACAATTGGGGGCCCGGGGCTTTTGCCGGGAAAAACTTTAAGGGACTTTCCCTAGGCCGAAAACCCTTTCCTTTTTGCCCCCTAACAATCCCCGTTTTAAAAAACCTGCAGGTCTGCTTTAAAACCCTTTCGGGCCAAAAAAACCTTGGCCCCCCCAAAAATTGCCATGGATTTTTGTTCTGACCTCCCGGGCCCCTCCCCCGGGAAAAAACCCGGGTCATTTTTTGGGTGGTGACCGTTCTTTTTTCCCAAAAATTTGGCTCACTTTTTTTTCCCCTCCCCCGGGTTTGCCCTCGGGCCTCTCTTTGGGCCCCCAGCCCTTTTTTCCCCCCCAAACTTTTTCCCCCGGCTAAAAACGGGCTCCCCCTTTTTTTGGAATATTGTTTCAGTAGGGGGGTCCAGTTTGTGTCAAAAATTCTGGGGGGCTTGGGTGTGCTCGGGTTTTGCGGGTTTCGCGGGACTTCCATCTGCATATCCCCTTTTCAAAAAACAAATGAGCAGGTAAAAAAGGGTCAATCAATTTTTTTGGGCACCTTTTTAAAACGGCCCTTTTTTTGTGTCCACCATTTCAGGAAAACTGGTTCTGATCTCCCCCCCGGGCAGAATTTTCCTAAAATTCCTTAGACCCCGAGTTGCTGGACCCGCTCCCTTTTTTTTTTTTAATTTGGGGTTTACATCCCCCCCGGGCCCCCCCTCTGGCTATCTCGTCTCACGCCCCTGCCTTGATGCCCAATACGAGAATCAAGGCCCCTTTGGCGGGTTTACATGACAGGCCCGGCAAAGGGGTTTCCCGCCCCGCCCCAAAAGGCCCAGGCTACAGATACCAAGCCCCCCCGCCCAAAATTTAAGGGGGGGGTAAAGGGGGTTTTGGTTTAAATTCTGCCAAGTACTTTCCCGGCTTCAAGGTGCCCAAATTACAAGTTGGGCCCCCAAAGTACCCGGGGGTCCTTTTGTGGTTTAGTTCGGCAATTTAAAACCTGGTTTTTCCTACAAGTTTCCGCTTGCCTCCCACTCTACGTATCCCGAACCCCCTTTCATGTCTTTTCTCCCCCAAAACCCGGTATTGTTTAATGCTTCCCCCTGGGATCGTCTCCTTTCCCTCCTGTGGCCAAACGCGGGTTTTTAACTTTTTTTGAGGCAAGGAGGTGTTTGGAGCAGAAGAGCAGGAGGGGAAAAGGGGGGTTCCCTTTCTTATAACTAAAAAGGGAAAGTTCGGGGCCCCGAGGACTTTTGGGGGGGAACCCAGGCCAATTTGTCCCCTTAAACCCCCTCTCAAAGGTTCCAAAAGAAAAAAGGGGGGGGACCTAAGGGGGAAGGTGGGGGTTGCCTTTTGGCCCCCCCCGGCCCCCCCCTGCCTGGGGGGGTCCGGGGCGCGGGTTCCCGGCTACCCCCCGCCCAAAACCCGGGCCCTGCGCCGGTTCACTTACCCCCCCAACCCCGGTGTACGTGCCCCTTTTGCCTGTCCCCCCCGGCCATGGGGCGTACCCGCCCCCCCCAACGGTGGTTGGTTTTAAAAGGGCCCAAAGTACCCCGGAAATTTTGGGTTTTAAATTTTGCCGGCTGCTGGTCCTATATAAGTATACCCCCCCAGCACTCTCTCCCCAAAAATTTGTTGGTGTGCTTTAAACCCTGTTCTGATTGTGGGAAAAAGGGCCCTGCCCTTTTTACCGTTTTTTAACATTTCGTTCCGCTACTTTTCCTGCCCTTTGCCTGTTTCCCGGGTTCTGCCCTGACCTTTTCCGGGGCCCCGGTTCCCTGCCCACGAAACTCTGCCGCCCGTCCCTGCCTTCTGCCTGCCCCCGGCCCTTACGCTTTTGGGTTTCCCAAATTCTGTGCCTGGGATTTACCTTTGGGCCCCATCGCGGGGCTTTTTCCACTAAAGGGAAAGCGACCTGGGTACCCCTCAATCCCGCAGCAAGTCCATCCCCCTTTGCGGGGGGTTGGTGAATACCGGGGGATACTTAAACCCAAATCCCGGGAAATGCTTAACTATCACCCTTTTGCGGTGGGTTCCACCCAAAATTCCACCTAAACCCTTACTTTTTTGGGGACTTTTTCCCTTGGAGCAAAAAGAAATTTCAGCAAACCAGTTACATTATAAATAAAAAAAAAAAAAAAGGGTCATCTAAAAAAATGCCCCAAAAAGGGGTTAGCACAATTATGAAAGGAAAAATTAAGTAAATACAGACATAAAAAAATAAATAAAAAAACCCCCAAAACCCCGAGAACCCAAAAAAATTTAAAGCACCTATATTTAAAAAGAAAAGGGGCCCACAATTACAAAATTTCCCTTTTTTGGTATTTTTGCTGTTTAAAAAAAAATGAAAAAGTTTAAAAATTGGCTAGTGATTTTATAGTTAGGTTAACTGGTGTGTACACAAAAAAGGTTTGGATTTCCCTTTAACACTCTGTCGGGCTGGCTCCTGTTTCCTTATGGACCAGCTTTTTCCCTCAGGTCAAAAACCAAAAAAACCAATTTTAGGAAAGAAACCATTCTCGGGGAAAAAAGGGTCACAGTTTGGTCAACAAGGGGGCCTTGTAACTTTATGGGAAATGAAATGATAGATAGTCCCCACAAAAACCCCCGCCAGTTGATGGTACCGGGCCTGGTTTAACACCAAACTCTTAGGGAAAAAGTGTAAAAATTTCCATTTCTCGTGGGATAAAAAATTCTCTCTTTGAGCCCTACCCGCTGCCTGTGTGAAAACTGACACGATTATAAGGAAATTGGGCATAAAAGAATATCCCAAATATTTTCACAAAAGTGTAAAAAAAAAAAAAAAAAAAAAAAAGTAACGTTATCCCCCATTGGGGTTTTAAAAAAAAAAAAAAAAAAAAGAAAAAAGACATAAAAATTGTAGAAAAAATAAATAAAAAAAAATTTAAAAAAAATAAAAATAAAAATTTGATAAAAAAAAATTTCGCATATATTAAAACAAAAAAAAAAACAAAACAAAATTTTAAAGTATCCAAACGACCTATAGTCTTTAAAATTTTAATTCTAAAGTTAGTAAGGGGGGAAAAATGTGAATGGTGTAAAAAAAAATTATAAAAAATAAATATATATCTAAAACAAAAACTAATTTGAAAAAAAATTACAAATCTGCAATAATTTTTTATGCAACTTAAATTTTTCCCAAGGAAGCCCAATTTTGTCCGAATTAAACAATGCCTCATACAACTGCATCATTGAAAAAATTAAAAGAAAAAGCAAAAACTAAAAAAAATGTGCTGGTTATTAAGTACTTTTCAGGCTTTTTTGGGCCCCCTTAAGGGACTAAGTGATCACAGGACGCCGGGTTAGGGGTTTTGGGGCGAACTTTTTTCCTTATTTTTTGGGAACGGGAACACCCCAAAAAAAGTTTAGTAAGGGTCACACATTTCATTTTTGAACACTGCATGCATTTTTTAATCAACCCAAATTTCACCTGTATTCCAAATAAGAGTGAACTACAAAACTATTTGCATCGTAAAAAAAGAGCATGTGGTTTTGCTCCATGGGTTTTTACTATGTTGATTTGAAATGAATGCATTTCTTATGTAGTTGAGAAACATATGCAGTGTGTGATCCTAGCCTAAACACATTAGTAATCTTTTACTGACACAATCTGCTGTCTGCCAATGGAAACCATAAACAGGTTACTGTCAGACACTTTCATCTTAGTTCACCTCCTTTGATGGAATACTATGCTTTACATAAATTACATTACTTTATAGCACTTTATAGCAATGGTTGTAATTATAATTTACTCTTCCCTATACAGAGCACCAGTGCAAGACCTACATAGAGTCAGAAATGTGTAGTTTGGAATTTCAGCTCCGAAGCCTGAGGAATTATGAATGCAGTCCTGTAACTCATGACACTATTAATTAGTCCCCCCCACCCTCACCCACCACCGCCCTCATTTTCAGCACTTAACTGTATATAGATGCACTGTCTGGGTGGCAGGTCCATCCGAATTCTACATAAAACAACCCCATATTTATGTCACATGGTTGGACCATTGTAAATCTAGCACTTCTTACCCTTCGTCTCACCCGTACACCTTAATCGATTGTAAGCTCTTGCGAGCAGGGCCCTCATGCCTTGTGTCTCATCTGTAAGTAGCTTTTCATTGTGCAGTGTATGTCTTTGTCTGTGCTTATACCCTCCATATTGTAAAGTGCTGCGGAATATGTTGGCGCTATATAAATAAAGATTATTATTATATTATTATTATTATTATTATTATTATTATTGATCTCCTTCATTGTCCACATTCATGAGGACTTTTAAATCATCCTGTATCATAAGGGAAGCTGTGCCAGCAAGAATTTCAGATGCCAAGGAACTATACAGAATACTTTCCAAATTCCGGAACATCCTTGGGTACAGGACTTGTCACAGGTTCCAGGCTGGATTCTTCAGGAACACTTTATTTTTACATTGAATCTTCATTCGTCAGTCTTAGCTGTTAGAACAGTTTATTTTAAGATTGGAATTAATTACAGAGCGCGACACTGGGATAACGTCTCGCACAAATGAATCCGCCATCAGGCAGATAATATATAAAGAGAGAGGAATCTCAGAAGATTAACATGTATTCAAAATATTTTTGACGACAAATGTGCTAATGCTAATTTTATCTATTCTTAGCAAAGAGCCTCGAAAGATGCATAATGAACGGATGCTGTGCCAGAGAATCACAGGATCTCTAGCTGAAGTAATTAAATGAATCATCAAATATTTCAGACAGTTAAGCTGCTCATCCAGTGACTTTATATGTTCCCTGTTATCAGCCCTGTCAGATTGTAAGCCCTCGCGGGCAGGGACCTCTCTCCCTCTGTACCAGTTGTTAGTCACTTATTGTCACTTTGTAATTGTCTGACCAAGGTTGTTTATGTACCCTCCTGAAATGTACAGCGCCCTGGAATCAAGGTCGCTCTAAAATAAATGATGATAATAATAATAAAAATAATAATAATAATAATAATAATGAAGCGGACTTCAACATAAAGTAGGGATAAACTCTTGCCCATAAGATCACTACTTTAACATATCTGTAGTTGTCAGGAGCTCCAAAAACATCTACATGTGCATAAGTAACCTATATCAGGAACATAGAACTGAACTTTTAAAGGGGTTTTCTCGTTACATTAAATGGTGTTCAGAATACAGGAGAGTGAAAACAGGGACAGTGAAAACAAGCAACTTTGCATTTGGATGTCATCAGCAAAGCTGTCCTGTTTTCACGGGATCCTTAAGTTTGTTTTTTGTAAACACTGTTCCCCACTGCCGGTTGGATTCTGCCTCCTTGCATGTGATTGGCTGCCGGCTATGATAATTTACATCCTGTGTGGCCTCTGGTAGTATTGACGGGAGCGTGCATTCCCGCGCATGCTCCATAATGTGGACCAGGTCTGTGTTGGTGTTGTGTTGCAGTGGAAATTGGCATTAAACAGAGTAGATGTGGTAGCAATCGCATATATAGATGAGAGAGAGAGATTTGCGCTGTTCACTGACAGCAATCAGTGGTAGTTTCGACGTATGTGTGCGGTGTTTGCGCTATTCGCTGACAGCAATCAGTAGTAGTTTCGACATATGCATGCGGGGTTTGCGCTGTTCACTGACAGCAATCAGTGGTAGTTTCGACATATGCGTGCGGGGTTTGCGCTGTTCACTGACAGCAATCAGTGGTAGTTTCGACATATGCGTGCGGGGTTTGCACTGTTCACTGACAGCAATCAGTGGTAGTTTCGACGTATGCGTGCAGGGTTTGCGCTGTTCACTGACAAAATCAGTGGTAGTTTCGATGTATGCATGCGGGTTTTGCACTGTTCACTGACAGCGATCAGAGGTCCTGCAGCAGAGAGAGAGATATTGTGCAGTACCATGTAAACACAAACAGATAAAGCGTATAGTTTTGTTCTGCAGATCTGTAGAGGTCAGAGGTGTAATAATCTGCAGGATATATCACTGTGTGTGAGAGAGAGAGAAAAAAAAATCACCCATCTCTCCCAGAGTCCTGAATGTCAAATGCCCATTCTAATTACAAAGTATGTAGAGAGAGTGATAAATGTAGATATACACTATTGAGTTACACTTAGCTTTTTACTTCCAATGATTCCTTAGTCTCCGACAGCTGAGAACCTTTCTCTTCCCCCTGCTCACACAGAGTGAATTCTCATGTGCACACTTTGGGGCGTGTCTGCATAGAAAAGATACTCCCTGCTGGGAGGAGAAACACACCCCTCCATTTCTTAAGCTCTCCTTAGCAACCAATATAAACGACTGCCAAATGATGAAACAATATAAACCCTTTAAGCTGGTCCAGGTACATACAACCCCTAGAGCTGAAAGCGCCTTCTCTGCTATAATTGAGCTTTTGGCAAGCACAGGCAGTTGCTGACGAAGGTCCCTGGGGGGCTAGAGTGGTGGCTCTGCTGGTGTAAGTGGGCATGGTTTACTCTTCTGTCAGTGTCTGCCCCTTACCTGGTCATACACTGATAAATATTGGACAAACTTGCTGATATCAGCAAGATTGGGCAACTACGTAGAGCTGGATGTACACAAGGCCGTCTCTTTTGGTGTGGGAGGATTTAGCACGTTGGATTTTGAGTGTGCGAGTTTATGGTGAAATTAAAAGAACTTGTAAGAGCTGCCAGTTAAAAATTATATGGCTGACAGCTATCATGTGTATGAATGGCTGTAGAGGCCAGTGTCCGATAGGGGTGCCTATGGCCAACAGGTGGAGTTGATTCTAGGGGCACACCAGTTGAGCTGTTTTTGGGCTCACCGGTGGAGTTTATTTTAGGGGTCCACCCTACAGCTACTGTAAATAACTGTACATACCTCCTATACTCTGTCTCTCGTTCTCTGTTTTTCTGCCTCTCCAGAGGATGTATATGGAGTTAAAAAACAACTCCAGTTTTATCATGCTTTTTGGCCCACCGGGTGTTTTCCCTATTCCCCTGTGGGCCAGTTCAAGCCTGGAAGAGCCTATCAAAGGTCAGTGCTGCTACAGAAAACAAAAAACCAGGTGTTCCCTGCATAGACAATGACAGTAGATTGCTTCAATTAAGTAAAAGTGACAGAAAAGGTATGTTGGTCCACAGTGTCAGCGGAGCGCCCCCAGATAAGTAATAGAAGCAGAGTTCCCCCAGAAAAAATAATGGTAGCATAGTACACCCAGATAAACATTGCTAGAAAAGTGTCCCCAGATAAATAGTGGCAGCAAAGTGCCCACAAATAAGCAGTACCAGCCAGGTGTCCCTAGATAAACAGTGCCAACAGAGTGTAGTATAAACACATTGCCTTATTTAACTAAAAGTGCCAGGAAAGGTTCCTAAATTTACAGTGGCAGCAAAGTGCCCCCCAGATAGACAGTACCAGCCAGTTACCCCCAGATAAACAGTGTCAGCAGAGTACCCCCCAGATTAACAATACAAAAAAGTGTTCTCTAAACAAACATTGATAGTAGATTGCCTCCATTAAATAAAAGTGCCAGGGAAGAGTCCTAGATGGACAGTGCCAGCAATAGTTCCCCAAATAAACAGTGCAAGCAGAGTGTTCCAAGACAAACAGTACCAGCCAGGTTCACCCGGATAAACAATAAAATACACAATGCCAGCAAAATGCCCCCCATATAAACAGTGGCAGCAGAGTGTCCCCAGATAAACTGTACCAGTCAGGTGTCCCCAGATAAACAATGCTAGCATAATGCCCCCCAAATACACAATGCCAGCAAAATGCCCCTACATATAGAGAGGCAGCAGAGTGCCCCCAAAAAAACAGTACCAGTCAGGTGTCCCCAGATAAACAGTGCTAGAGTGCCCCTAAAAATTAGTGCCAAAAGAGTGCCTCCAGATAAACAGTGCCATGAGAATGCACAGTGGCAGCAGAGTGCTCCCTAGATAGACAATGGCAGTAAATTGCCTTCATTAAATAACTGTGCCAGAAAAGGTTCCCACATTAAGAGTGCATTGAGAGAGCGGATTTGTGAAAAATGTTTCAGGTGGAGGCAGCAGGCAGAGGTAAGGGTTTGAATTTGTGACTTGAAGGACAGAGAGGAGTCAAAGGTTATCCTGAGGCAGCGGACTTGCAGGACCAGTGAAATTATAGGGTTGTTTACTGTGATAGAGAAATCAGGTGATAGGGTGGGACAGTGGAAAGATGATGAACTCTGTTTTCTCCATGTTGAGTTTTAGGAGGCAGGAAGAGAAGGAGGGGAAAATGGAGGATAGACAGTCTGGGATCCTGGAAAGCAGACGGGTGATATCTGGGCCGGAGATGTGAATTTGAGTTTTGTCAGTGTAGAGGTGATACTAAAAACAACGTGAGGCTATGAGTTGACCTAGACCAAGAGTTTAGATAAAGAAGAGTAAAAGGCCCAGGATTGACCATTAAAAGAGAGAAACTGCAAGAGGAGGAAGTGGCATGGGAGAGAGAGACGCTAAGAGGGACATGTATCTACGTGTATATAGCCCTGTTCATTCTATTTTTAAACGGGCGCACTCCAGTCTCAGGCGCATAACAGAGCGTCTGCAGCACTTTGTAATGCGCCTATGATCGGGGGAGGGGAGGTGCTGTAGGTGTGTCACACTACAACCGTACAAAGCTACACTTTTATAGCTTCAGTACGGCAATCCCAGGTGCATTACTGCAGGAACAGGTAGACGACTTAAGCCCCTTACTGCCTGGAGCTGGTTTTGGCCCAATTTCTGAAATCTGACATTTGTCACTTTATGTGAGAATAACTTTTTCACACTTTTACCTATCCATTGGATTCAGAGAATGTTTTCTCGTGACACATTGTGCTTTAAATTAGTAAGAAATTTTGGTCCAAAAAAGTCCTTGTTTATTTGTGAAAAATATCAGAGTATCGTGAAAAAATTGAAAAATGTACCATTTCCAAACTTCAAAATTTTCGCCGTGTAAGACGAATAGTTATTCCACTCAAAATAATTTACTAGCATCTACCATATATCTACTGTAGGTTGGCATCATTTTTTAAGTGTCTTTTTTTTAATTTATTTTTTTAACGACATTAGTGGGCTTAGAAATTTAGTAGTCATTTTCACATTTTCAAGAAAATTTGCAAGATACATTTTTTTAGGGACCAGTCCAGTTCTGACGTGACCCAGATTGGCCTGTATATTAGACACTCCTATATATGACTTCATCTTAGAAACTATACCCCTTAAAGTATTCAAAACAGCATTTAGGAAGTTTGTTACCCCTTTAGGTGTTTCACAGGAATTAAAGGAATGTGGAGGTAAAATTTCAAAATTTAACTTTTTTTGCAGATCTTCAGTTTTATCCATTATTCACAAGAACACAGTAGATAAGACCAGGGGAATGCAACTTAATATCGATTCCCCAGATTCTGATGTTTTCATAGATATCCCATATTTGGCCTTTTTGGCTCAACCACAAGCCCCAGAATAGGAGGAGCACCTACCGTACTTTGGGGTTTCCTTTTTAATTACGACTTTATTTAGGAGCCATTTCGGATTGCGGACACCCTAACGTGCTAAAGCTTAATAAACACCCTTAAAATACCCCATATTGGAAACTACACACCTTATGGAATATATCCAGTGTTGTAGTGAATATATCGACCCCACAAGTGGTTCACAAATTTTTTTAGCATTAAGCTGTAAAAATGAAGAATTTTTTTTCCCAAAAATCTGCAATTTTAGCTGAAAATGTTTAATTTTTACCAATAATCCTGGAAAAAAACCTGAAATTTTGTTATACAATTTCTTCCAAGTGCAGCAATGCCCTACATGTGGGTGTAAACTGCTGTTTGGGCGCATGGCAGGGCGTATAAGGGAGGGAGCGCTATTTGGCTTTTGGAAGGCAGATTTTGGTGGGGCCATGTCGCATTTGCTAAGCACCCAAAGTACCTGAACAGGTGAAACCTAACAGAAGTTACACCATTTTGGATTCAACACCCCTCATGGATCTCATCTAGGAGTGTATTCTGCATTTTGGGCACACGGGTCTTCCATAGTTTTTATGAGCGTTGGGCCATGAAAATGTTGGGAAAAAACATAGATCCGTCATTGTTTTTTGGGTTTCAATTTTACAGCGTTCGCTGTGCAGTGTAAATGACAGGATAACTTTATTATGTGGGTCGGTACAATTGCAATGATATAAATTTTATATAACAAAACCTGGTTAGCACATCCGCTTTGAAGAATAAACATATAGGTGCACACTGTTGTGGCAGTCAAAAGCTATGCAAACACAATACAATATCAGCGGCACTCTAAGCACTAAAAATGGTCAATAAAGACATAAGAATTTTTTAGAACAGCATTTCTGCTAGTAAGGAATATATGAAAAAATCTAAGGTACTTAGTGTACATTTTTTTTTTATCAAAACTGTGCTATGTCCTATGCTACATTCTACCTGTGCAGGCTTTTTAATCAGATCAGGTTTATACCTGGAACCTTCTAACCCTGAAATGTGGAGGTCTGAGCAGACACCATGAGAGGTAGCATGTAGCACAGGTTCCCACCTGAATTGGGGTCACCTTGCCACGGTAGGTGGGCATTTACAATTTTGATCAAAAATGTATACCAAGAACCTCAAATTTTTTCATGTATTCCTTAGTAGCAGAAATTGTGTTCCAAAAAATTCTTATGTCCGTTTTGACTGTTTTTAGTGCTTATAGAGTGCTGCTGATATTGTATTGTGTTTGCATAAATTTGATATAGTTTTTGTGTTTTATTACTTTTACACAATAGTAATATGTCTATAAAAATTGCGTTTTTATGTGATCCTATTCTAACAGCCATAATTTTTTTATTTTTCTGTATACGGAGCTGATTAAGGGCTTGTTTTTTGCGGGATGAGTTGACGTTTTTATTGGTATGCATATATGTGGTGCATATGATGCTTTGATCTCTTTTTATTAAGGCTTTTTTGAGAGGCATGTTGAACACCATACAGCAATCCTGGTAGTGTTTTTTTATTTTTATTTTTTACAATGGTCACTGTGTGGTATAAATGACATGCTAGTTTTACTCAGCAGGTTGATAAGATTACAGCGATACCCAATTTGTATATTTTTTTATGTGTTACTGCTTCTACACAATAAAAACACTTTTATTCAAAAATGAAAACACATATTGGTATCTGCCAAAGTCTGATACCATAACTTTTTTATTTTTCTGTTTATGGATCTGTGTAGGGGCTTCTTTTCTGCGGGATGAGTTGACGTTTTTATTGTTATTTTTTGGGGGCCAAGGCTTTAGTAAAGTCGGGTGAGTGAATCAGTAGCGACGATCGCAGGCAGGAGGAGCTCATTCCTCCTGCCCGTAACTTTGCTATGACAGGTCACGATAGTGAAGGGTTAATAACACGTGGCCAAAGCTCATTCATATACTCAAAAATCATACATGTCATACATGTCTCCCTAAATGTTCAAATCAGTGAGGTATGAAGAGATGCTGGATAGAGCTAAATCCATGATGCCGAGGGATAAGAGGATTCATAACAGGAGGCAGTAGTTTACAGTGTTGAAAACAGAGAACAGGTCTAAGGCCCCGTTCACAAGACGGATTTGGCCGCGGTTATGGCCGCGGGTTCTGACGCGGCCAAATCGCATATAGTTTATTAACATGGTTTCCTATGGGAAACCGCGTTAATATTCACACTCCGCGGGTTTGGCCGCGGCTCCGGGGTGAAGAACTCTCCTGTCAATTCCTGACAGGGAGTGCACTGCGCGGCGGCCGCACGGTGTTGCCGCGGCCGTCGGTGCAGGTGTCGCCGCGGGTGGTGCGTGGCTGGGACACGGCTCACGCCGCGGTTTTCCCCCTGCTATTAATTTGCATGGGGGCAAACCCACGGCGCAAGCCGCGCCCCAAACTACGCCCCTCCCGCGGCGAGACCACGCCCACCGCCCGCGCCGCAAACTCGCGAGTTTGCGCCGCGGTTCTACGAGGTTTTGGCCGCTGGAACCGCGGCAAGAGCCGTGGCGAAACCCGCGGCCAAAACCGTCGTGTGAACGGGGCTTTAGGCTAAGACTTCGGGCGCTCGCGCCGGGACCTCGGGAGCTCGTACATCCACAGTGCGGAGGGGGGGGCACTTACTGTAGAGTGATGGGATTGTAAACCAGACCGCAGCTCGATGGGGAAGAGAGTTGGAGGAGAGATGAGAGGACAGTTCTAGATATACGTGTTTTTCATCTTGTAGGTGAGACTATAAACATGTTAGCTGCATCTACTGCGACCTGTGAAATGATCATAACATTCACAATAGTCTCCACAAGCTACTTCAGCAAGCATCACATAATTCACAGACACAACAATTTCAGTTTTTGTTATGATCCCCTACTTTTAGGGATGGCCCCAAAAAATGTACAGATGGATGGCAGTTCTGAAAGCAGAGGTGCAATTTCAATGTTGAGGACTGGGTATCAGCCTTCACTAAAGTCAAGGATAGCCAAAGAAATCTATATTCAGCTAGCTCCCCCAAGTGGTGACTGCTAGCCGCCTGTGCAGGAGAGAAGTCGTACAAGACAAATATGATTGACTGCTTAAAGCGGTTGTCTCACTACAAGGATTGCTTTTTATGTTAAAGATCTTGCAAAAACAAGTCACTTTGCAATATATGTCCATTAACAGTGTCCTACCTATTCCTAGATATCCCCTCTTGTATGGGCTCCTCAGGTCGCTATAGTTACAGACCTGTTTGCTCTCTCTTGATAGGCTAACAGTGCTTGTTGCAATGGCTACAGACTTGTTCATTCTCTCCTGATAGGCTACCAGCTCTGGTTGCTATAGCTACAGACCTGGCATCCTCAGCAGCTTGTCACTGCAGGCCAGTAAAAGTTAGAAAAGCCATTAAACACGCTCCTTAATTAAAAAATGAAACCAAGAAAACAGGACTGAGGTGAGATGAATCGATCTAGTGAGACAACCTCTTAAAGTAAAGTAAAAGTGAAAGATTATTGTCAAGACATGACGTGTCACAATATATATAATAGGGTCACCCACCTGAATGGCTAATGACAAGTTTTCTCAAAAGTCAAAATGTGATTCATCTAATTATAAGGAAATAATTGTGCCAGTAAAGCTGAGTGTATACCACATCCGGCCTATATGCCACATAATGAAAGCCTACAACACCTTGTAAGGGTATGTTCACACGGCTTATTTGTGCGTGTAATTGCGTACATATTTCGCCGTGTATTGTGCTTAATACGCGGCGCAATGCACGCCACAGTTACGGTAATTTGTAGCTCTCATACAGAGCAATGAATTACGCGTCATCCCCCCGCACATACGATACGATCGTATCGTACGCCCGGGGAGAGAATTGACATGTCAATTGTAAGCGGCAATTATGCGCCGCTGACAATGCATGTCTATGGGGCCGGCGTCCAGCCGCAAGTGATCAGCGTGTGCTTCCAAAACACATGGCGTATTGCGGCGCGTACTATACGTGCAGCAATAAGCCGTGTGAACATACCCGAAGGGCCGCACTGCATCCAAACATGTACAATTATGATCTTATTTGTCAAATGATTTTTTAAAATTGTTTAAGTAATAAAAAAAAAACCTTTAAGCTATAGCACAAATATGGCTGTAACGCTGCAATAATTTGTGAATTTTTCATGACACAAAATGTTGCAAATAAATGAATAAATTCCACCTTGTAACTAAATTACAAAATGCATTGTCAGAATATGAAGGAATGTCTCCCCCTTGTGCTCAAGCTCTATAACACCAAGACCAAGCACAAATCCAGGGAGCACCTGTATGGAGCAGCTGGAGGGGTCGCCCATCACCATGATAGTACACCCCCTGGATATGACATTGTAGATTTATTGCTTAGATTCCGACTGCTGAACTATACCTTCAGGATCGAGTTGGGTTGCCTTAAAGGGGTTGTCTCACTACGTTGATTTATCTAATTTCAGTCCTATTTTCGTGGTTTAATTTTGAATTCAGGGGCGTGTTTACTAGCTTCTACTAGGCTGCAGTAGAAGCCAGGTCTGTAGCTATAGCAACCAGTGCTGGTAGCCTATCAGGAGAGATTGAACAGGTCTGTAGCTATAGTGGCCTGAGGAGCTGATGCAGCCCATACAAGAGGAGATATCTCAGAATAGGTAGGACACTGTTAATGGACACATATGACAAAGTTACTTGTTTTTGCAAGATCTTTAACATAAAAAGCAATCCTTGTAGTGAGACAACCCCTTTAAGGTGGAGTCCCTGCAATCAGTGTCCGAGTACTTTGCTGTCATCTTCACACCTATAAATGCTGAGCTGGAGCCTGACAGACAACTTTCCAAAAGAAATCCTAGGATGTCAAACAATTATATTTTTGAACATTAGCTGCCAGACTTGGTGATGTTTTAAGCATATTTGGCAACTTGTAAGAATCTTTTCAAGGAGACTGTTGATTGCAACTTCACATACTAATTATGCCTACATAACAACAACCAGAGCTATCCCAATAAGAATGTCTCTAGGGGAAAAGAGCTTACTATCTAATTGCCTTAAAGTGATTCTGTCAGGTGGTTTATGCTGCTGTATCTCAGAGCGTTATATGATGGAAGGCTAGAAGCTGAGCTCTGTGATATATAGGGTTATATGATAGAGGAGAGAAGCTGAGCTCTGTGATATATAGGGTTATATGATAGATGGATAGAAGCTGAGCTCTGTAATATATGGGGTTATATGATAAGAGGGAGAGAAGCTGAGCTCTGTGATATATATAGGGTTATATGATAGAGGAGAGAAGCTGAGCTCTGTGATTATAGGGTTATAAGATAGAGGGAGAGAAGCTGAGCTCTGTCATATATAGGGTTATATGATAGAGGAGAGGAGCTGAGCTCTGTGATAGACAGTGAAGGAAATAATTATTTGATCCCTTGCTGATTGTGTAAGTTTGCCCACTGACAAAGACATGAACAGTCTATAGTTTTAAGGGTAGGTTAATTTTAACATTGAGAGATAGAATATCCAAAATAAAATCCAGAAAATCACATTGTATAAATTATATAAATTTATTTGCATTTTGCAGTAAAAAATAAGTATTTGATCCCCTACCAACCAATAAGAGTTCTGGCTCCTACAGACCAGTTATATGCTCCTTATCAACTCATTACCTGCATTAAAGACAGCTGTCTTAAATAGTCACTTTTATAAAAGATTCCTGTTCACAGACTCAATTAATCCGTCAGACTCTAACCTCTACAATATGGGCAAGACCAAAGAGCTCTCTAAGGCCATGTTCACACGGCTTAAAATGGGCCGTATTTCGGTCCATAATTACGCGCCGAAGTGCGCCAATTACGGGCCGAAAACGGCCCATTCATTACGGTAATTCACAGTTCTCATAGAGAACTATGGATTACGTCTCCTCTCCCCGCCCGGCTAGCAGTGATTGTCTATGGGCCGGCGAAGTGCCGGCCCCCCGCTCACTCCCCCGCTCCCGCCCCGTCCACACGGCGTAATTGCGGGGCGTAATTACGCCCTGCAAATACACCGTGTGAACATAGCCTAAGGATGTCAGGGACAAGATCATAGCCATGTACAAAGCTGGAATGGGCTACAAAACCATAAGTAAGATGCTGGGTGAGAAGGAGACAACTGTTGGTGCAATAATTAGAAAATGGAAAAAATACAAAATGACTGTCAATGGACATTGATCTGGGGGCACCATGCAAAATCTCACCATGTGAAGTATCCTTGATCATGAGGAAGGTGAGAGATCAGACTAAAACTACAGGGGGGAACTTGTTAATGATCTCAAAGCAGCTGGGACCACAGTCACCGAGAAAACCATTGGTAACATATTACACTGTTATGGTCTAAAATCCTGCAGTGCCCGCAAGGTCCCCCTGCTCAAGAAGGCACATGTGTAGGTCCATCTGAAGTTTGCCAATGAACACCTGGATGATTCTGTGAGTGATTGGGAGAAGGTGCTGTGTTCAGAGAAGACAAAAATTGTTCTCTTTGGCATTAACTCAACTCGCCATGTTTGGAGGACCCACTGCCTATGACCCACAGAACACCGCCCCCACTGTCAAGCATGGAGGTGAAAACATTATGTTTTGGGGGTGTTTCTCTGCTAAGGGCACATGACTACTTCACCACATCAATGGGTGAATGGATGGAGCCATGTACCGTAAAATCCTGAGTGACAACCTTCTTACTTCCACCAGGACATTAAAAATGGGTCGTGGCTGGGTCTTCCAGCAAGACAATAACCCAAAACAACAAAGGACTGGCTCAAAAAGAAGCACATTAAGGTCATGGAGTGGTCAAGCCAGTCTCCAGATCTTAACCACTTAACGACCCTGGACGTA
This sequence comes from Phyllomedusa bahiana, assembly GCA_025379985.1. Taxonomy (NCBI): domain Eukaryota; kingdom Metazoa; phylum Chordata; class Amphibia; order Anura; family Hylidae; genus Phyllomedusa; species Phyllomedusa bahiana. The sequence continues at coordinate 18,178 of JAODAL010014515.1, read as the reverse complement.
TGAGTACGTCCCAGGGCCGCTAAGGGGCTTTGCAGGGGGATCGCTACACGACCCCCCCGCTAATCGCCGCTAACACCCTGCAGTAACAGCGCCGGATGGTGGCTCCACCCGCTGGCGCTGTTTAACCCATCAGACACTGCGGCAAAGATGTCCGCGGCGTCTTAATGAACGCAGATCGGTGACGCGCACCGATCGTTACGGTCACCGGCATCAGCGCAGCTATGCTGCGCTGAACCGATGACCGGACACGGTGGTGGGGAGCCCTGTGAAGGCTCCCCTCACTTACACTGGCCGGTTTGCCCCACTTCCGTCTGCAGACAGGAAGTGGGGAAACCTCCATCTTTGTATACCCTAATGCATTGCCTATGCAATGCATTAGGTTGTATTAACAATCGCGGCCCCTAGTGGTCAAGCACCATAGGGGGACTAAATGTTACAGTAAAAAAAATAAATAAAGTTTTACAGTACAAAAAAAAAAGTATTAAAAGTTCAAATCACCCTCCTTTCCCCATTTTACAATAGAATCATTAAAATAATAAAAAGTTAACATATTTGGTATCGCGATTCCGAAAAAGTCCGATCTATAAAAATATAACATCATTTATCCCATACGCTGAATACCGTAGAAGAATAAAAATTCCAAACGCCAAAATTGCGTTTTTGGTCATTTTACGTCACTCAAAAAATGGAATAAAAATGATCAAAAAAGTCACATGCATTCCAAACTGCTAGCGATAAAAAGTACACTTCAGCCTGCAAAAAATGCCCCCTCACTGACGTCCGTAGGTGTTAGTACAAAAAAGTTATTGGTCGCACAAAATGGCGCCGTGGCGCAAATTTCAAAAATAGAAAATGCTTGGAATTTTTTTACGGTACCAAAACATAACGGAAACCCTACATGTTTGGTATTTCTGGATGCGTAACAACCTGTAGAATGCAGATTTAACACATTATATTTACCGAAGATTGAACGCCGTAAAAGCTAAACCCCCGCAAACATGGCGAAAATACATTTTTTTTCACAATTTGTCCCACTTGGAATTTTTTTGCGGCTTCCCAGTATATTCTATAGTATAGTGAATAACACCATTAGAAAGAACATCTTGTCCCGCAAAATAAAAGCCCTCATGTGTCTATGTAGGTGGAAAAATAAAAAAGTTATGGCTTTCAGAAGGCGAGGAGGGAAAAACGAACGTGTCACCCAAAAAAAAAACGCCGAGTCCTTAAGGGGTTAAAGGGTTTGTCGTTTGAAGATTTCGTAGACTTGAGCTAATAATATCAGTTTCAAATCCAGGGGTGAGTCTCTCTTCCCTGTAGGCGTGTATCTCCTGCCAGGAGGTGTGTCTCCCCTCACTGAAGAGTTGTGACATCTATCTCCCTGCTCTCAGATAGGGCAGCATAAACCACCTGACAGGCTCCATTTAAAGTGTTTTTCCAAGATCATAATATTCATGGCCTGTCTCTAGGATATGTGTAAAACAGTAAGCCGACTCAGAGCTACAGTCATATTAGAAGGCATGGGAGTGACTCTCTGCACCCTCACTCAGGGCTGCCATCAGTCATCTATTAACCGTTTCAGGGCCCCATACAGCCAAATCAAATGGGGCCCCCATCCATTACTAGTTCCTATTTTTTTTTTTTTTTTAAACTTGTTTTTATTATGAGTCTTCAAATAAAATAAAACATGAAGAATTAATACAATAGTATCACCTTGCAGCTATCATCCTCCAGCAACGCAAGTGCAAGACAAATAAAGAACAAACAAAAAAAAAAAAACATTAACAGAAAAGTCACCAGCCATAGTGGTCATGGCAATGCTTCAAGTATCGCGGGCAGAAACTCACATAGGCAAATGAGGAAAGAGACATGATTAACCAAATTGATAAACATTCAAATCCAACAAACAACTCTGCTCCAATACATCCCCCCAATCCGCCACTGCCCTCCGAAGGCCTCGCCAGTAACCCCCCCCCCCTTTGCGGTCAATTCAGAAAGGGCCACCTACCCAAGCTCTATGCCACACTAGACGTTAAATGGGTATCGTTACTGGAGAGTAATTAAAGTAAAAGTAGGGATTCCATATCTGACTCCATCAGGCAAGAATCCGGATCCTGAAGGTTAATTGGCTCAGTGCCCCCTAGTTGTTGAGCTAGGTACCAGCCTGTCATTCCAAAACAGGATCGAATCTTATCCCGAATCGGGGCCGACAACGTATCTATCACCGTCTGCCATAAGGCAAAAAACTGTTTAACTTTTTGCTCCTTTCGCTGCGAGGCCTCGATCCAGTCCATTTTCAACAAGAAAAAGTTCTTATCAAGAAAAAGTTGTCTGGTGGGGCTCGCCGGCTGGCTCCACACCTGCAAAATAGCCTTTCGCGCCGCTACTGATAGAACGTGCAAAAGCCTCTTCTCCCTTCTGGTATGCGACCGGTTTCAGTGTCTACAAACCCAAAGGGCCATTGTGGGTTTGGGGATAAATGGCACCGCCGAAGTATCTCTGCACCTGAGATGCCACATCGCCCATATTGTTGAATTTTAGAACAGTGCCAGAGGCAATGGTAGAGGTCAGCTTCCGCGTGTCACACTTGAAGCATTTACTTGAGGTGTACAGCCCCATTCTATGTCCCCTTAGAGGTGTTAGGTAGGCATTGTGTGCCACCTTGAGGGACATCTCAATGTATCGAGATGCTGGAAGAAACTTATAGGAATCTGCAAGTGCCCGCAGTATCGTTTCAGGGGTCAGGGGTGGGTCAGCTTGCTCCCTGTGCGAGAGTTGCAGGGAGGTTTGAGCTTAATAATGTGTCCTAGCAGTATCTGTAGAGTACCGGAGATGAGAGCGTCTCGTCGGTGGTCTCACCACAGTCTTGTAAAAGTCTGAATTCCATTCTGCCTCGCAATGGGGTGGGAGGACAGAGCTTAAGAAGCTGTTAGCCTGAAGATAGGTGAAGAAAGGGATTGGGAGGGTCAGGAAACTGGGTGGAGTTCCTGAAAATGAGTAAGCCCGTCTAGCAGTCGGGTCCACCCATTGGTGAGGCAAGACAAGCCCCTATCATGCAACGCCGGAACGAGCCATGTAGGACCCATCCGGGAAAGCGGGGGTTTCTATTTAAGGACTGATATAGCGAGTGGTCTGGCGACGGGCCCTTTAGCATTCTGATCTTCTTCATGCCCCCAAAACCCGGGCATGAGAAGACGTTGCTCCTAACATAGATGGAAGCTCCGCATATGGTAAATGCAAGAAATTTACAAGAGAGGACTCCGGCATGAACAGACCTCCACCCAGCTCGTGGTAAATTTACTTTTGAGGCCTGACACCGGTCCACAAGATATCGTCCCAGGGCTGCTAAATTGTAATACTTGATGTTAGGGAAGCCAAGACCGCCAAGAAGTTGGGGCTGGTGAAGAATGTGAAGAGGAATAGCGCCCGCTTCCCCCCAAATAAAGTTCCAAAAAAAGGGCGTTAATGAGTTTTCCCCTGGGTTTTTAAGATATATTGGTAGCATATTAATAGATACAGGAGGCGTGGCCCCTCCACCATTTTAGCGGGTTTTGGCTCGTCCCATAAAGGATAGCGGGATGGTCGCCTATCTCTTGAGAGTGTGTTGCAGCGCCTCACATATCTGCAAAATGTTCTCCGTATAATTTTTATCAGGGTGGGGGGAGGATACCTAAGTATTTTATGCTGGAAGTGCACCAGCGGATATGGTGAGAGGAGGCCCATAATGGGCGCGACGGCCCTCTAAGTAGGAGGCCCTCATTTTTATTAATGTTTATATTGTACCCTGAGAGGTCCCCCTTCATTTTAATATCCTGCAGCACTGTCGCCAGGGTGGTTTTGGGGTTGGAGACCATCAATAACAAATCATCCGCATAGGCTGCCAGCTTTATCTCGCAGTCATTTAGCTTTATTCCCCAAAAACTTTTTGAGACTGGGTGACGTGATAAAGAGAGGGTCAATGGAGAGATTAAATAGAATTGGTGAAAGGGGCATCCCTGCTTCGCCCCGCGGAACAGATCAATAAGAGGAGCTGTTCGCCCATTCAGAAGTAGGGCCGTAGTCGCGTTTTGCTGCATGAGGGACAGGTAGTTCCTATTTTTTAACATGTCAGTGGGCCCATTTTTGATTAGGGCCCCTGACAGGAGTACTGCCCATACTGCCCTATTGGCAGCCCTGCCCTCACTAATCAGCTGTTTGAAATTCCAAGCTCGAATGAGCACTATGGGCTCAGTTTTGCTTACATGGTTCCATACACCTTCATGCTGTACATTTGAATGGGACAAGTGAGACCATCATTCTCCCATTATATAAGTCACTGGTCAGACCACACATGGAATATTGAGTACAGTTTTGGGCACCAGTGCACAGGAAAGACATTGTAGAGCTTGAACAAGTACAAAGGCGGGCAACAAAAATAATAAAAGGACTGGGTGGACTACAATACCCAGAAAGATTAGCAAGGTGAGGGTTATTTAGAGAGTTTAGGGAAAAGACAGCGTCGGTGTGACCTAATAAATATGTATAAATATACCAAAGGTCAATATACAGTATATATAGTCTTTTGCTGTGGGTCTCTGATGTTTTATCCCCTACGTAAATAAACAATTGATTTGCTTATCTGAAGAACGTTTGGACATCAATCATTCTTCTTATTAAAGGTCAATATACAGATCTCTCCAAGATCATTTATACCAGGACTGTTCCAGAACAAGGGGGCGTTCTACGCCAAGAGGAAAAAAAACGTTTCTACATAAACATAGAAAGGGATTCTTTACTGTAAGAGCAGTGAGACTGGTGAACTCTCTGCCAAAGGAACTTATCATGGTGAATTCAATAACAGAATTCAAAAAGGCACTGGATGCATTTCTGGAGTGTAATAATATAACAAGTTATGGTGACTAGGATTCTGGAGAAGGGTCGTTGATCCAGGGATTTATTCTGAATGCCAGATTGGAGTGGGGAAAGGGAAATTTTTCCCCCCCTAAAATGAAGACAATTGGCTTCTACCTTAGCACAATAGGCTGAACTGGATGGACGTCTGTCTTTTTTCAGCCTTACAAACTATGTTATTGTACAAGCAGGACTGGGACAAGGTATTCTGGTTCCATAGGCAAATAAGGCATATATAGCGATATAGCGTCAGCCTATGGAAAATTCAGCTCGCTCCATACATCCTTGCTCCCTCTTTCCTGCCTGAGATGAAGTGGCGATCTATGCAGTCACCTACCCATCGTCCTGGCCCTGTGTACAAGGTGCAGGTGTATGTAGCCATATAAACAATGAAATGGCTGCAGTGCTTGTCTGAGCATGTGCTGCTCCTCAAAACAACTGATTGGTGTGGGGAGGTTTATAGGCCCTGCAATGCTCCCTTGGGAAATCAAATAAGCAAATAACCTCTAGAGAGGAGAGCTAGGTCTTTGGTGCCTCCTATTGGTGGTAGCATCCCTTTCAGTAACTTCTGACCTATTAAAGAGCCTTGAAACATGTTTGGGAATTTAAAGGGGTGTTTCCACCATAGACTTTATTGGCATATCACTAGTATATACTATCAAACTCTGCAAACACAGCCCATAGAACAGAATGAAGAGTCATGCACAAGCTCTCCTTTCAGAGCCAAAACTTTTGGGGGCCAATTCCTGAGATAAGTGCAGATCCCAGAGGTGGAACATGCACTTATCAGACTCTGATGCCATTTGCTAGTGATATGTTATCAATGTCTATGGTGGGAACATCCCTTTAAGCCAAGCCAACAACTCTTGCTTACCGAAAAGTTACGGACTTGGCTTAAATTCCTACTCATTTTTCAGGGCTCTTTGATGGGTCGGATGTGACTGAATGGGACACTACTTCCAAATAGTGGCACCAGAGATCTAACTTTCTTCTCTAGAGCTTATGTGCATACTTATATACCCAAAACACAGAGGTAAAAAACACTTCTCTGATAAATGTCATATGCCACCCACTCAGTAGTGTGATAGGGCCTATACCTAGTAATGTGATATACCATGTGGAAAAAGTAATAGAAAGCACATACAATAATCAGCCTTAACATGGACCTTTTCCCAATGCAATTATTTTACGCATTAGGTTTTAATTTATTTTTATTTTTACACAAAGATAACCATGTGGGAGCTTGTTTTTTTTTTTTTTTTTTGCAAAACTTGTATTTTTTAATCAACCAATTGTTGTTTCATATAATGTAAGTGAAAACTAAGACAAATTACTGGGATGAAATGGATTCCAACACAATTGTATCATTGTTTTTCTGGTTTCTTCTTTTATTGGGTGGTATAAATGACATGTTGATCATTTTCTTCATTTAAATTTGCATAGTTTTTGTTCCATTTTGCTACTTTTGAAAAAATAAAAACTTTTCATTGAAACATTTAGTGTGCATCCCCTTTTTCATGGCTTGAAATTGGTCGGCTGGGAGCCCTGTCGATAACTTAGGTAGTGTTGCAACCTTATACAGTAGTTGTAGACCATGCTGGTCACTAGAGGGAGTAAAAAACCTGTAAACAGGAATTAGGAGATTAAAGGGGTTGTCAACCTCATAAAAATACATCTTCCTGTAAATAGACTTCTATTGACACGCCGTGACTTCTGGACAGGGAACTTACCACTGCGGTAACTGACTGGTTGCAGCGGTCAGTTTACCTCACAGTCCGAAAGTAAACAGCTCTAGATGATAATGTTAATAGAGGTAGGTGACTTCTACAGCGGCCACAATAGTGACATCCCCGCTCAAATGTGACGGCGTGTTAACAAATGACCAGAGAAAACAAAATATGGTCAGCACATCCATTTTGAAAAATGAGTATATAGGTGCATGTTGGTGTGGCAGCTAAAATCAATGTAAACACAAAACAATATCAGCAGCACTCTACAAGCACTGAAAAACAGTCAAAGAGGACTTAGGAATTTTTTGAAAAGCATTTCTGCTACTTTGGAATGCATGAAAATTTTGAGGTTGGCCCTCATCTTGGACTTTTGCACTCCACCCACCCAAGAGAGGTAACATATAGAGTAGGTTCCCATCAGGACTGAGGTCACCTTGCCATTGGTAGATGGGCCTTTGCAGTTTTGATCAAAAATGTACACTAAGAACCTCAACATTTTCATATGTTCCAAAGTAGCAGAAATGCTTTTCCAAAAAATTCTACGTCCCCTTTGACTGTTTTTAGTGCTTGTATGTAACGGTCAGTGGTAGTGGATCCTCTGGACCACCGCAAGCGATGGCGTAAGCCACGCCAGGGAGCGGAATCTAAGTAGGTCCGGTTTTCACCAGAGCCCGCCGCAAAGCGGGATGGACTTGCTGCGGCGGATTGCCACCAGGTCGCTACCCCTGATGTGACTTGCTTGCGGTGGCTACCGAGGCGTGGCGTGGTACAAAATAGTGAGGCAGGCTCGTAGTCGGGGACAGGCGGCAGGTCAGGACAGGCAGCTAAGGTTCATGGTCGAGGGACGGAGGCAGAAAGGTACGATACATGTTAATGGCAATAAGGTACAACAGAACACTTCCTCTCTAGGCACAGGGCACTATCGATTCGGCAAGGTGATAAGGAAGGGGCAAGACTTAAATAGGGTCAGCGTCTGGTGAGACCAATCACTGGTACGCTTTCCCTTTAAATTGAGCTGCAGTAAAGCGCGCGATCGCCCCCTAGTCCGGCCAGCAGCAGGAGCGCGCGGCCGAAGTACTACAGGAGCGCGGCGAGGTAAGTGGACAGAGCTGTGAGCGCGCCCGCAGCCTGAGGTCCGTGTCGCGGCGCTGCTCGCAATGGGAGACGCCGTCGGAGTGCGGGTGTGCCTGCGACGTAACACGGGGGTCGCAGGACCACCCGTGACGTTGTAGAGTGCTGCTGATATTGTGTTGTGTTTGCAAATGACCAGAGAGACACGGATTTATCATCTCACACATTGATGGATATCAATAGAATATGCCATCAATCTGACATCAGTACAGGAGACGCTGAAGCCCCAAAACTCTATCTGTGGGGGGGGACAAATAACAGTAGGGCAAATTGGAGTCCATTCTAACAAAGACCATCGTAGGACCCATCATTTTCATGGCAAGAAACTCTATCTCAACAAATTAAACAGAAGTGTATGACGGTCTTCGGATACAGAAGCACAGAGCTTTATCTATTCAAAGTAAGTAGAAGCTGTCCTGTCCATTTAAAGGGATCCTGTCACTGGTTCCCCCCCCTGCTGAGGCAGCAAAAGTAGGAGACTGTGTTCCAGCACTGTGTGCCTTATTTCTGAAAGAGCACGTTTTAGAGCATTTTCCCCTTAATTTATTCATGGCGGTGTTACCCCCACCCCCAAAGGCGCCCCGCCCACTGCAGTTATTCTATGTTTTCCCTTTTTCAAAAAAATAGGTTTGTCTTTGGGTGGGCGGGTTTAAAAAAAACTGCACTCTAAAGGACTCTTCGAATGACTTTCTGGGGAAAACTGCGATTTGGTATTGTACACGGAAAAACTACAGAATTTACGAAAAAAGACACAGCGCTGGAAACGCAGGTTGACCTAGCTTGTCTGTCCTCAGAAAGGGGGGCATAACTTGTGACAGGTTTCTTTATCCAACATTCACCCAAAAACACATTGAGGAGAGGGATTTCGCATTTTGTTGCAGAGCTGCCTACTTTTTCACTTTGATGCGAGCTGTTAAAATACGGGAAACCCTTTTTGGGCAGGTGGAAAAATGAATTTGATGTGGGGCATTCTGTAAGGGCCCGTTTTCCACGCGGCTTATTTAAGCCGAAATTGCGAGCCGGATTGCGCTCGAAATTCCCGGCTTGAATAAGGGGGGGTGGGGGATGGGCGGGGGCAGGTCCCCGGGGCCCCCATAGATTGCATTACCCCGGCGCGTTTTGCCCCTGGATAATGTGCATGTCATTTCCCCCCGCCCAGCGGCTTCCCCGAGGGGTGGGAGGACAGAATCCACGTTTTTATGAGAATGGGATTCCCCGAAATTTGCGAGGATTGGGCCGTACTGCAGAAAATCCGGGGCGCATAGGGGCCCCCAATCTGTGCCAATAACCCGTGTAGCGGCCCCAAGTGTGATGCAGGTGGGATCAAGGGCCCCAAAAAGTCATTTCCCATTTGTAAAAACCAGTTACTTATTGTAGAAAAAAAAACACAGTGAGTTTTGGTACGGGGTTAACGGGTTTCCAAATTTTTAAACTGCCTTTTTCCCGAGCTTCTTTATTTTATCAAAAACTGTTTGGAAAGTGAGTAATCAACTAGTGTGTTTGTAATCCCCAAGATGTCAAACACAGTCATTGATTACTTACTTGAAACCCCTTTCTGGACATTTTAGAAAACTGAAAGAAATTTGTGGTTAAAAGGAAAGTTTAATTGGACCCAATTTAAAAAACTGCCCAAAAAAACTGCATGTTAAAGCCCCAAAACTTGAAGCTCCGGGGCGCAAGTGCAAAAAGTGAAGTGTGCCCCCTAGCTACTTTGTGCCACTTACAATGCTGGTGTTTCCTTATGTGGCGGGAGGGCGTTTGGGCTACACCCTTGTAGATAAGATTATACTGGAGAAGACACAGTACATGAAAGGAAAATAGGGTGAACTTTTCCTGCACAGGGGAGGGATTTTTCTTCCCCCCTGCCAGGCAACTTCATAAGGGTATTTCAACAGGTTTCTTGATGCGTGGTTGGATCTGTGTTTTGGACCGTGAATTTTGACATGTATTTCTCCCCTCTCGTCGTTTTGGCGTTCTTAGAGAACTGTGGGTTACGTAATGAATGGGACGTATTTCAAGTTTTTGGGCCAGTACAGCCGAAATACACCCCTTTTTTAACCCATGGAAAATAGCCTAAGTTGATATAAGAGTCAAATTGTGGTTTGTAAAGATACTTTTAAAATTATTAAAAATTGTTAAAAATTGCCTGTCTGCCCACTTTAATGCCAATTTAAATACCTAGAACCACTTTTGGCCAGGCTGTACTGAACTGAACTTAATGTGGGTCACCCATCTTGGGGTGATGGCGGTGTGAGATTTGTGGCCCAAAATCATTTAAGTTTTCAAAAACACCAGTTACTTAGTCAAATCAGTTAAAACTGCCCGTCTGCCCAATTTAACCATTTTTAAATGCCAAGGAAGGTTCACAGGCTTTTTTTGGGACTTATTTCACCCCTTAATTCGGCCGTTTTTGGCAAATTTCCCGGGTGAAATACCCCCCAGACTTAGGGTTTAATCCACAGTTCTATTTTTCAGCCATATCACGCGGAAAAGCTGTCTTGGGGCAAGGGGCTGCCAGCCCCCCCCGTACACACCCCGTAAATGCGGGGCGAAATACGCCCCGCAAAAAGCGTGTGAACCTGTAAAGCCCCGGGGAGCTCAATGGTGCCCCAGCTTGGGGGGTTCTTTCTATTGCGGGGAGAGGGTGGGGGGCTTTGGTAGTGGAGTTTACCGGGTAAAAAAGATGACAAACAACTTTTCCGGGCAGAACTGTAGCTTTACTTTTTTCAGTTTTCCCTCCGCAATGGACTTCCCATCCATTTTAAAAACCCGTTCACCCAGTGTCCCACCCAGCTTCGTAGCAGAACCGCAGTTCCAGGGGAGTTTCCTCCTAGTCACCTTCCGTCCCCTGCTGTTTCAGTGGCTTCCACACAGACAGGGGGGGGTACCCCTCGCTCCCCGCAACAATGGCCTCTCTTCTTCCCCGGCTACCTAGCACCGTGGAGGTGAAGCTCTGCTCCCGGGGGACTAGGGTTTCTTTTGCTGTGAACTTCTCATCAACTTATACAGGTCTTTCTCTCTATCAAGCGGCTTCCCCCTTTTCCCATGGAATCTGCCGCCCCTCATCCCTAGCCGGGAATGAGTTTTGCTCTCTTCTGTTGTACAGACCCCAGCAGACTCGGGCAGAAACAGCCCTGAATCCTACAGGTTCACTTTTTAAAGGGACCCCCCTGCTGCAGCTAACCCCCCCCCCTTCTTGTCTTCTCACAAAACTCACTCCCTATTGGCTGAGGGGGTTACATCCTGTTCCCAGGCGACTAATTGGGCCCCAGTAATCTTCAGCATTAACCTCCACATCTAATCTAACACCTTGTCACTTCTATCTTAAGTATATACAATGCAGTTTACACTTTAAAACCTATGAGCTATTAAACTAACATTCCTATCAAACTATATCAAAATTTTGTCAGTGCAGTTTACCCAACTTTCCCGAAAGAGATCAGAGTTTGAATCCTTTTTTTCCCCGCTCTTTAGGGAATAGTCCTCGGATTCCCCCTTTAAACCCGCACACCAACCAAAATGCAGTTAATGTAACATTTCTTTCAGGTCAAAAAAACTAACCATTTTTTCATAGTTTAATCATAGTAATCGCATGGGGTAAGGTTCAGGTCCTTGCTTAGCAAAACAGTTTGAACCCCCTAAACCCTTTCAAACCCCCCCCTTATGGTGAACAAAACCCGGGGAAAATGTCAGCGTCCCCTTTTGATCACAGTCCTTGGCCCCGCAAACAAAGGTGAATCCCCCCTCCCCCGGGAATGGTGCAAAAAGCACGGGCTCCCAAGAGGGTTACGGCTTGTGCAGCGTTCCCGCCGTTTTCGCGCCGCACCAACTTGGCTGCTCTGGGCCCCCCCGATCCCACTGAGCTCTTAGGACCCTCATGAGTCATGGGCCCACGAATGAAGGCGCGTCCGCGCCCGACTCGGGGTACCTCTCGTCCTGTAGGGAAGGGGTCGCTTCTGCCGACCCCGGCTAGACGTCCAATGGGCTGTCACCACTGAACAGGGCGGTGACAGTGATTGGGCTCAGGCCCCGGAGACCGCTCCGGATGGTCCCTCTATCGGCCCCAGCCTGGGAGGGTCACGGCTCCTCCGGCACCCGGGGCTCCACCGAGAAATTTTCCCGTTTCTCGTCCCAGTTCTCCCTCGGCAATAGGTTCAGGGGAAGACGTTCCCCCCCGGGAGCCCAAGGCCCTTAGGGCCCGGGACTTTGCGGAAGCTCACCCCCTCTCCCCCGGTTACAAGCTGTGCAGACGTTCGGGTCAAAGATCCCCTTCACTGCCCTCCCATTTACAAAGTCACGTCCGGTCCCTCTTGAAAATTGGCCCCAAAGCCTGCCGCGGTCAAATCGATGACCTCTCCCGGGGGCCTTTCTCGGCCCCCCCACGCACCCGCCACCCACGACGTTCAGAACTGGTAGGCCTGGTCCTCCCGTTCCTTCTTTTTGGGTCCCCGGGCATACTTACGGGGCGGTTTTTCGTGGATCAGGGGTTCCCCGGGGGGCGGAGCCGGGCTGCAGCTCCATCCCCGGTCCTCAGCCCCGGTTGATGGTCGGGCGAGCCTGTTTTAGCTTTGTCAGGCCTCTTGGTTTTTCTCAGATACTAGGTAATAAAAACGCCGTGTTTTCCCCAGATCAGCAATTGTCTCCTCTGCACCTCAGAGTTCTCTTTGCCCTCCCTTCTTCCGGTGCTCTCTGGAACTTTATGGGCCCTCCCCGGGCGGAGCTACCCACTTTTCGCCCCGCTTGGTTCAGCTCCCACTGGTATTTCGGCGGGAAAAACCCCTTGGGGTTTTTGCTGGGCCCCCCCTCTTCTTTTTCGCCTGACAGTCCGCCATCTTCTTACACCCGCACTGGCCCTCTCGCAGCCGGCCCCCCCATACTGGTGTCTTCGGCCCATTCTTGGGTTACTCACTGCGGCTCGGTTCGCAGTCCCCCTGTCAGCCTGACAATAAAAGCTCTGTAACTTAACGTCTCTGTACATTCAACAGTCTCTGTACATTCAACGTCTCTGTACACCCACAACGCCGTAAAAATCCAGCCGAGGTTCTCTCCAAATTCGGCGGAACACTGCGGGGGGGGGGGGATCCCTCCCACCACACGTCTGTGTCTTTGTCCTTCAGAACCCCCCAATCCCGCCGGGCTACGAAATGTAAAAGTGGGCTCAAAGGTAGCCCAGCTTGGGGTTCTTTTATTGCGGGGGAGGAGATGTGGGACTTTGGTGTGGAGTGACCCGGGGTTTTAAAAATGAACAACAACTTTTCACCGGGAGAACTGTTTGCTTTTTTCTTTTGGGTTCCTCCCGAACGGCACTTCCCTCCATTTCAACCCTTTTTACCCCGGTCCCCAGGATACCCGGGTTCTTTTTCTGTGAATTTCATCAACATTCGGTCTTTCTCTTATCAAACTGGATTCCTTCCTTTTAGGAATTGCCGCCCCTCATCCTAGCCGGGGAATGAGATTCTGCTCTCCTTGCTTGATACAGACTCCAGCAGACTCAGGCAGGGAAACAGACCTGAATCCTACAGGTCTCATATTTAGGGGGTCCCCCTGCTGACAGCTAACCCCCCCCCCCTTTTTGTTTCCAAAACTCAGCTCCCTTTGGCTGAGGGGGTTACATCTGTTGCCGGGCAGACTAATTGGGGCCGAAATTTCAGCATTAACCTCACAGTAATCTCACATCCTTGTCACTTCTATCTCTAAGTATATACAATACAGTTTACACTATTAACCTATGAGCTATTAAACTATCTTTCCCTTTATCAACACTATATCTAAGTCTGTACAGTGCAGTTTACCCAACTTTCCCAGAAAGAGACATCAGCAGCTTTGCACCTCTTACAAACCTAAAAACTACTTTGGGCCACTCTGAACGAAACTGAGTTTGATGTGGAGCATGCATTCCAAAGTAGCAGAAATGCTTTTCAAAAAATTCCTTTACCCCTTTGACTGTTTTTAGTGCTTGTAAAGTGCTGCTGATATTTTATTGTATTTGCAAATGTCTGTGTTCTTTATGTATGTTACTCATAGTTGCCAACTTTCGAAAATAAAAAAGCAGGAGACCTCAGTGGGCGGTGCGCACCAGCGCTACTCTTGCGCCGCGGTAATTTAAAGGACCCACGCCGCCTGCCGGCGGGGGGAGGAAGGCCAACTCCCCCGGGCGGGGGGGAGGGGACCCCAAATAGCGGGACCCCCCCGCCAAAAACGGGAGAGTTGGCATGTATGATGTTACTGTATAATTTAGTTTTTTAGGGTGAGTCGCCGAGAGGGGGGGTCGCCCTTTTCGGGGCGAGTGCTCTATCTAGATACGACTAGTATAGTGATAGCGATAGTGCTTTTTCTATTATATGGTATATACTGGTCCAATGGGGCAATGGAGTCTACTGTGACAAGGTCTTCAGAACCGTGATTTTTTTGGACCACATTTTCCTCCCTCTTTTAGGGGCACTTCTCCCTGCTAATAGGTATTTGGTACAATGTCTTTTTTGCTGTGATTAGCTAGACATTGTCCACTTGCTTTTGTATTTAGGTACTGATATACACCGGGTACTTTATACATATACAGTTGCATATTTGTATAGTGGCTATATGTGTGAGGCCATTTTTATATATAAAGGATAATTATTTTAATGCATATCTATTAAAGATTATTGTTTTAGGAATTTTTCTTTTGATCTGTGGGAATGTATTTGCAAATGACCAGAGAGACATGGCGCTGGAACTGGACCAGGGAAAGGTGATTATACGTTTTTGGTTTTTTTTATGGAGGGCCCAAGACCTATTGTAATTTTTTTAAAGCTGTGTTTATGCAGCTTATGTTCAAATACAGTCAAAAATCCAACCAACAATAGTTTAACATAAAAAAACACCATTTATGGCACGGATTTGTGCAGAAAGCCATGGTCGGTTCTATCTTCCTGTGGACGCCGGCGGTTTACAAATCCAACAACAGGAAATCTGTGCTGTGTAGACTGCATAATGGATTTTCTATTGAGGTCTATGGGGCACTGGTTACAGTCAGAGTTTCATCAGTTTCTAAATACTGAATCTACCGAGAATCTGAACAGACATAGCCTAATGTGATATAAAGCTATGTCTCCATTGCACAGGATTACAATCATATCTTCGGCGCTTTTAGTTTTTTAAAAGTGCTGAAGATCCGATCGGTCCTGCAGCCCCATAGGCGGCAATAGAAAAGACGAGCTGTAGTCTCGTCTTCTTGCGCCGGCGCGTTATACAACATGTTGTATAATACGCTGGCGCTTTTAATTTTCTTGGCTTCTTCCCATACAATACAATTGTATGAGTGACGGCAAAAAAAAACGAGAAGCGACCACGTTTTTTGTACAAAGCGTACCACAGTCCTGCATCGGAATAAAATGTCAGTTTTTTGTCCGATGCAGTGTAGACTTAGCCTAAGGCCTCGTTCACACGGCTTATTTGGGCACGGATTGGCGCCGCCTCCCGCCCGGATTTGCGCTTCATACGGCGCCAACCCGTCCCTGTCATTACGGTAATCCACTGCTCCATAGAGAACAGT
The DNA here is from genome assembly GCA_025379985.1 of Phyllomedusa bahiana. Lineage (NCBI taxonomy): Eukaryota > Metazoa > Chordata > Amphibia > Anura > Hylidae > Phyllomedusa > Phyllomedusa bahiana. The sequence goes on along the minus strand of JAODAL010014515.1, from coordinate 2,896 downwards.
GGAATCGGCCGCGGGGGGAGAAATTTTGACATGCCCATATTTACGGCGCGTACGCGCCGTAACAATGCATTGTCTATGGGGTGGGGCGGGGGCCCCGCCGCGCTCCGCCCCCACCCTTTTCCGCCTTATTCACGGGGGAAATTGTGAGTCAATACGGCTCACAAATCCGTCGGGAATAAGCCGTGTGAACACGGCCTTAGGGTCAAATCTGTGGCTCTTAGTAAAAACACCAGTTACTTATTCAAATCAGTAAAAACTTCCCATCTAATCACTTTAATGCCAGTTTTAATGCCCAGAACCACTTTGGGCCAGGTTGGTCTAAACGGAATTTGATGTGGGGCATCCCTCTTGGTAATATGGCAGTGTGAGATCAGTGGCCCAAAGTCATTTAACCCTTTAAAAACACCAGTTATTCAAATTAGTAAAAACTGCCCGTCTGCCCCCTTTAAGGCCATTTTTAATGCCTGGAACCCTTTTGGGCCAGGCTGGACTAACCTGAATTTGATATGGGGCATCCCTCTTGGTATCATGGCACTGTGAGATCAGTGGCCCAAAGTCCAGTCATGGAGTGTTCCACTACCTCCTCTGCTCATATCAGATATCACCAAGCTTACATAAGCACCTGAAGATCAAAGGACATTAAGAATGTTGAAGATAACATAGTCCTAGGAGTACATTTCTGGGCACATACCAGAGAGATCTGCTTATTCTCTGCCTCATAACATGTTTCTCTATACATTAGAGTAGGAGCAGGATTTAGCCTCTACTCCATGACAAGTTGTGTACATTCCATAAAACTTCATATTCGGAACCTACAGATACAGGCAGGGCTACAGGTTCTTCACCTCTGCCTTTGGAAAAGTTGCCACCCTGTACTCCTGCAGATCACGGGCCTATTACAAGCCCCATGGACTCGGTAAGGAGTGATCCATTTATGCTGAAAACAGTTTGTTGTTTGCAGGCAACAAAAACAGTTATTCAGCTCCCCTTAATGAGGGTGCACATCATCAGCAGGACTATCACTCCCCAATACCAATAGAGTGAAGGATAGGATCCAGCATCACCTCCAGAGATTCTTCAAATGAATAAGCCTTTATTTCTTCATCTTAATAAAAAATGAAAACTAGTAATATCAGTATCAGACTGACCCGCGTCCGACACACACACATACAGCATAGTTGCCAACCCTCCCGGTTTTGGCGGGTCACTCCCGCTAATGGGGGTCACTCCCGCTTGGTTGGCTTAACCTCCCGCCTCTTTAGAGAAGCTGGAGGTTATCTGTGCACAGAGGCATCGGGAAGCGTCTCTTGAGGTTGCCCTACAGCCTGTCCTGTGCCGCCGGCGGCAATGTTCTCCTAGCTTCAGAGGAAGCTGTGAGAACACTGAGTGGGAAGGGGGCGGGGCTTAACGGGACACGCGAAGTTCCGCCCCCTTTCCGCGAGTTTGAAGAACTAGGATGCCAGCAGGACAGGTAAGTGCAGGGATGGCTGAGTGTGTGGGGAGGGGGGTGACTGATTGTCTGTGAGGGGAGGAGGATGGCTGGGTGTGTGGGGAGTGGGGTGGTTGATTGCCTGTGAGGAGAGGGGTGTGTGTGCAGTGACTGAGTGCCTGTGAGGGGAGGAGTGTGAAGTAGGTTTTATTATTTTATTGTTACTAGCTATAAGGGCACTGCCTGGCTCATGGGGGCCATCTGCCTGGATAGAAGGGGGCATCTGCCTGGCTTATGGGGATCTGTCTGGCTCATGGGGGCATCTACCTGGCTCATGGGGGCATCTACCTGGCTCATGGAGCATCTACCTGGATAAAGGGGGGCCATTCCCCTGGCTCATGGGGGCATCTGCCTGGCTCAGAGGGCATCTAACTGGCATGGGGGCATCTCCCTGGATAAAGGGGGTATCTCCCTGGATAAAAGGGGCATCTGCCGGGGCTCATGAGGGCATCTGCCTAGTCATGGGGGCATCTGCCGGGCATGGGGCATCTACTGGATTAAGGGGGGCATCTGCCTGGCTCATGGGGGTAATTACCGGATAAAGGGGCATCTGCCTGGCTCATGGGGTCATCTACTGGATAAAGGTGGCATCTGCCGGGCTCATGGGGGCTTCTCCCTGGCTCATGGGGGCATCTACCTGGTTTAAAGGGGGCATCTGCCTAGCATTGGGGGAACTACTGGCTGTAAGGAGCATCTAAGTGGCTATTGGGGACACTACCTGGTTATTGGGGGCCACTACCTGGCTATTGGGGCACTACCTGGCGTATTGGGGGTACTACCTGGCTTTAAAGGAGGGACTTTCCCGGCTGTTTAAAGGGGGACTTTTGGCTATTGGGGACAGCTACCTGGCTAGAAGGGGCATTAACCTGGCCAACAAGATACCTACCTATTGGGGCACAGTTTGGCGGTATCTCTCAGCGCTCCTGGATGCTGAATAGACCATCCAACAGTCCAGGGAAGCTGGGTGACGCCAAAATACTAATTTAGCTTTCTTCCAGAGCCATTGCACAGTTAGGTGGAGTAGGGTGTGGCTTTTTGAAGGGGGTGTGGCTTACATGCAAGATGGGTGTGGATATGCAAATTGTTGGTGCGCCCATGACGCCTTCAAATCCCCTGCTTTTTAACTTTCAAAAGTTGGCATGTATGACATACAGTAAAAAACTTATGGGGGGCAGCTATCTATCATTATTACTGGGGGGCAGCTATCTATCAATATTAATGGGGGGCCGCTATCTATCATTACTCCGGGGGGCAGCTATCTATCAAAATTACTGGGGGGCAGCTATCTATCATTATTACTGGGGGGGAGCTATCTATCATTATTACTGGGGGCAGCTATTTATCATTATTACTGGGGGGGACAGCTATCTATCAATTTTTACTGGGGGGGCGCTTTCTATTTTTCCC
>JAODAL010014514.1:0-87221 GCA_025379985.1 Phyllomedusa bahiana | reverse complement strand
TAAGATGTATTTCCCCCCTGTCCGCGGCTCAGGGGTTCGCCAAGTGTCATATCCCTGTCCGCTGGCTCATGGTTCGCCCAGATTTGTTAGTATCCCTGTCCGCTTGCTCATGGTTCGCCCAGAGTGTCAGTATCCCTTTTCCGCTGGCTCATGGTTCGGCTGGAGTGTTAGTATCCTTGTCCCGCTGGCTCATGGTTCGCCTGGAGTGTTAGTATCCTTGTCCCGCTGGCTCATGGTTCACCCGGAGCGTCAGTATCCCTGTCCCGCTGGCTCATGGTTCACCCAGAGTGTCAGTATCCCTGTCCCGCTGGCTCATGTTTCGCCCAGAGTGTCAGTATCCCTGTCCCGCTGGCTCATGGTTCGCCCAAAGTGTCAGTATCCCTGTTCCGCTGGCTCATGGTTCGCCCAGAGTGTCAGTATCCCTGTCCCGCTGGCTCATGGTTCGCCCAGAGTTTCAGTATCCCTGTCCGCTGGCTCATGGTTCACCCACAGTGTCTTTCTCTCCCCCTGGCTTACGGCTCCGCCCTGAGCCTTCTGAGTCCCTGTGGCTTATGGCCCCGCCCTGAGCCTTCTGAGTCCCCCTGGTTGGCATCCGTTTTGTCCTGTTTGGGTCTGTTTGTACCTGTTCCTATCTGTACCTAGTATGCCTTATCTGTGTTCCTATTCTGTTGGTGCCTACCTTAGGCACTTCTGGCCTGTCTGGTCAGCTGCCACTGCTGGGGACTGCTCTGAGGTCAGTGGGTCCACTACCCACTTTACCCACTCATCCGTTACACAATTGTACACAGAGATGGTGAGTGGCAGTGTCCTATGGCAGGATGCTGGTCTAACAGGAACATGACTTGGTAGCCACAAAGCTCTGGTCCTAGCTGGAGGTCTGACTTGGAGACCAAAAGAACAAAGGGGTCCTTGAATCAAGTTTTCCCCTTTGTGTAAGTTTACTCCTTCTATGGAGGTGGTAAGGGTCGGACTTACTTATGGATATCTCCTCAGTAAGGACGGGAATTAGCAACAGAAGTGTTTTGATATCTGCAGTGGTCTGTGTGATCCACCTGTGCTACCTGGATAGGTGTCCACAATAGGCATATGGGCCTGACCATGGCTAGCTGGGTGTAATGATAGTCAAAAAAATGACTTTTATAAGTCATATTTTATATCAAATTTATATTATCAACTATGATAATGCAAATGATAATGTCTCCTTGTTTCTTGGGTACAAAGTCACAAGTCTGTTTGCACTTCTGTTCATTTAATCTTATGCTTCGATTAGCCTGCTTTTGACCTCTCCACTGTTTACAAGAGGTGTTTTTGTATTTTGCTTTAAACCTTGAAGCCGGCCTCCCACGGTAAAAAGTAAGGTGAACAAATGAAACCTGTGCATTTTTTAGCGTAGTTATAGTGGGTCCAGTGGTAGCCAGGGCTTCCATCAGACAACTATTAACTGTTTCAGGGCCCCACTCAGCTAAATCAAATGGGGCCCCCACTGATTAGTATTTTCTATTTTTTAACTTATCACTGGGCTCCTTTTTGATTAGGGCCCCTGACAGGAGTATTCCTCTATTGGCACCCCTGCCAGTTACCATGTGCCATTTCCAATACTGGTGTCTTCTTATGTGTCAAAGGGGCTTTTGGGACACCTCAGGATGCAGGGCCCTGTAGCAGCTGCTACCACCAGGGGTGCCAACAGGGCAATATGGGCAGTACTCCTGTCATGGGCCCTAATCGAAAAGGGGCCCACAAATATGTTAAAAAAAATAGGAAGTAGTAATGGGTGGGGGCCCATTTGATTTGGCTTTATGTGGCCTGAAGTGGTTAATAGATCACTTACTGCAGACTGATTGAAGACTGATGTTAATAGATGACTGATGGAATGTGTATTTCACATTGTCAAGAACACTAGACTAGTTTACTAGTCGGTGACATCGTCAACCGGGGCAACAAAATTGTCAGAGATCCACGCTTGATTAATTTTGATAAATGTCAAATGATCCACATTCTCGGGGGAAGGATGGATATGTTTGTCAGTTTTCACCCCGTTTAGAGATAATGCTGGCTGCCGGGCAGGATAAAACTTCTATGGCGTGCGTAGCCAGCTCAGACCATTCATCCAGTTTGGACACCCAGAAGTCAAATGGGTTCAGACCATGTCCAAAACCATTGAGGTTGAGCCACAGGTACTCATGGACCATGCTCTTCAGGTGGTCTATGTGCATTTGAATGCTGCCCTGCCTTGCAGGTGTTGGTGAGGCGGTAACAAACGAGTGAAAAATATCAACCAGTAGGCTTTGCCACAATGCCTGCTGCTGCAGCTATTTGCCATTCTACTGCTGGCATATTGTTGATGTTTTTCCACTGTGACATTAGAATATAAAGAAGACACAACAGATGTCTCGAGTTGGTCAATGAGAACTGCCTCAAATTTCTGCATTCTACTGTCAATTTTTGAGGGTGGAAGGAAAGTGATCATGTTTGTCTTGTAACGTGGATCAAGGAGGGTGGCCAACCAGTAATCGCTGTTCATTTTGATTGACCTGATGCGTGGATCATGTTGCAGGTAATTTAGCATCCAAGCACTCGTGTGTCGGGATCTCCTAGGCCTTGGGGTCGAGGGGCACTAACCAGATATTCCTCCTCTTCTTCCTCTTCCTCCTGTAATCTGTGCCAGCCTCTTACCACTGAAAGGTAATTGGTACTGGTGGTGTCCACCCCTGCCTCATCATCCTCCTCCTCTTCCTCATCCTGACCGTCACCAGAGCCCTGGCTAGCCTCATGCGCTCTACTCTGTGAGCTGAACTGCCATCCTGCACCAGCCCTGGACCACAAAAACACGCCTAAATAAGACCGATAAAATTGGGAAACAGTCGGGCCTTCTACATCCTCCGGCGAGTAAGGCTCTGTGTCTGCATCTGTGTCCGCCTTCTCCATCACTGCTGGGACCTGCTACTGCAGAGTCTCTAATGCTTGTTCCAGTAAAAATATGACCACAATAGTGATGTTAACAGTGCCATCGTCCTGACTGACCATTTTGGTGACGCCTTCAGAACTGGTAGGGATGGTGCAGAGATCCTTCACTTGCCTCCACTCTCTATGGCTCAACACCCTGAGGTCTGCACCAATGCTCATCAGGCCATGCGACACTTCCTACTGGCATTATGCTGCTACCACAATCGCTGGAGCATGTGGAGAGTGGAATTCCAGCGTGTTGCCACTTCAACAATGAGACGGTTGACAAGGAGGCCCAGATGATGCTGCAACGCTGCCAGTCGTGCCGAAGCAGGGTGTAAATGCCAGAAGTGTGAGCTAAGACCTCGAGCCTTCCTTAGCAGACAGTCAAGACCCAAGTAGCGCTTCAGAAAGTTCATAGACATGTGCGAGGCAAGGGATGTACGTAAGTCTTCCGGTCCTACGGACAGCAAGAAGATGTCTCCCGTTGTCGCACACTACCTTGCCTGGCGCCAGGTTCTTAGCACCCAGCCACTAGTCGGTCTGAGTGCGCAGAGCCGTCTACAGCTCTTGACCTGTGTGTTGACGGTGTCCAAGACAAATTAATTTGAGAACGGCCTGATTTCTCTTGGCACGTGATGCTACCCGTTAAGGTTGGGGATCTGGACTCTGCTCCATTTCAGCAGTATGGAAGAGTGTCCGCCGAGACCAATCACCAGAGGCACTGTCATCCACCAAACTTACCCAGTGAGATGTAATGCCCTTGGCCGTTCTTACTAGTCCATGTGTCTGTAGCGAGATGGACTTTGGTGGACACAGATGCAGCCAACACTCTGGAGATCTTTTCTGACACGGGGTGTGCCAGGGCAGGGACAGCTTTTCTGGCGAAGAAATGCCTGCTCGGCATTTGATATTGGGGGCATGCCAGGACCATGATGTGGCGGAACATATCTGTGTCCACCAGGCAGAAAGACAACATTTCCAATGCCAAAAGCCTGGCAATGCCGACATTCAGGCTTTTGGCTTTGGGATGGCTGGGGTGAAAGTGTTTCTTCTGCTCCCCCACACCTGGTACACAGATGGCTTTGGGTGGTGGACTGGCTGCTGTATGGCGTGCAGGTCACACTGGGGGAAGGGGAAGGTGTAGATTGAGCTGCTGGTGGTGGGAATTGACCGACAGTGTCTGAGACTGGGGACTGAGCTTGTTCATGCTGTTCCGGCACCGCTTGGGCTTGGAAGTGCCGGAGAAGGAGGAGGCAGAAGATGTCACGGTGATTGGAAGCCCAGGACCTGTGTGGCCTTTTTTCTCCAAGTGACTCTTCCACAGCAATTCATGCTGTACATACATGTGCCTGTTCATGCTCATGGTGCATGAGCAAACCCGGTATATGACGTCTCTCGGCGAATCTGAGGTTTGATCGAAAAAGGCCCAGGCTTCACAGGTCCTGGACCTCTTTGACGGTGTTCTCACTGCCACCACTGACCACGGCTGGTGGAGTGATGTGGGTGATGTCAGTGCGACCACCCTCTCAATTTCTCATGCCGGCCCAAACTGACACTACCCCATCATCCTCCTCCTCCACTGATGATAAATTCTCCCAGTTTGCTTCCGAAAAGACCACTTTAATTTTCGAAAAGGCCTTTCATCCCCAACACAGGTGCCCTTTTCCCCTTCCCACATCTACAATCCTCAAGTGCACCCCCAAGAAAAACCCCACTCCCGAGGCTTTTCCCTGACCGCCGGGATGGACTACCCTTCCTTCTTCCCCCTTTTAGGGCATCAGTTGGTTTTGGGCCCCACACCCCTTGAATTCAAGTGGGGAAAAAACCCCCAAATTAAAAAATAATTTTTATTTGGGATTAACATTAAAAGAGTCCCCCCTTCCAAAATGGGGGAAACCCCCACCAAAAACACCAAAAAATTTTGTTCTCCTGAGAGGGAGAGATGCTATTCCTCAAAACCCAGATACCAAAAAAAATTATACTACCCCAAGGGGAAAACCCGCCCCCTTCGCGGATTTAGTTCCCCCCAAACCCAAGGAGCGGCCCCACCAAATTGAAATTAAAGCGCACCCTTTAGTCAGACCCCAACCCCCATTGAAGAAATTTCCCAAAAAGGGATATCACAAGATTTCCCATATGTCTTAGCCAAAACCTAGGAAGACCTTTCCCTATCCCTTTAAAATCATTCTTTTATGTCAAAACACAAACAAAAAAAAAAAAAAAACCCAAACGTTCGGGTTGTGCCCAATTAAATTAAAAAAAACCCCCGTTATTTTTTCAAGACCCGACGCTTTTCCCCCCCCAAAACAAACCCATATGGGGTTTTCATCGGGGGTAACAAAAAACTTTTAGCCCACAAAAACTAAATCCACAACAAAACAAAAATTTTTTTAATTTTTTTGGAAAAAAATATTTAAAGGCAATGATACCCTTTTTTAAGGGGAGCAGGGTTTGCAGGGCGTATCGCCACACTAGGCTTTTCAGACACATCATAAATCTGTATCTTTTTGGATTATCTGCCCGGCTTTAAACCACCTTTAAGGATATCATTGCAAGTTTTTTTTAAAATCCATTATCTATGTAGGGCTGTAATTTTATTTTTTGGCTAAATTTCTTTTTTTACCCCTTTGAACCCTAAAAATAAATTTGTTTTGGGGGAAACGCTGGGGTTCCCTTGCCCCAATCACAAGGGGTTTTTTAAAACAATGACCCCCAACAAAAAGAACGTTGTTTTTTCTTTTTTTTTTTGTTTGTGGTTTTTGGACAAAAAGAATAAATTTTATTTGGATAAAAATTTGGTCTCCCCTAAAAGGTCTTTTAGCACATATGGGAGTCTTCCCTGATATCCATTTAGGAATTGCTTCAAGGGGGGTGCCCTGCCCTAGGGGGCGCTCTCAATGGGTTGGGGCCGCCCCTTTTTGGGGCGACTACCCCAAACCGAAGGGCATTTTCCCCCTTTGGGGTAAAAGTACTACTTTTTTGGATATCTAGATTTAAAAAGGAAAAACTAGCATCTCCCCTCCTGGGAAAAAAAAATTTTGGGGTTTTTGCGGGGGTCCCCCATTTTGGAAAGGGCCCCTTTTTTAAATTTTAATATCAAGAAAAAGGGTTAAATTTTTTAATTTGGGGTTTTTTTTTTTTCCCACTTTTGAATTTTGCTACAAAAAATTAACCCCAAAAAAGGAAAATTAGTTTTAAATTTTTTGAGTTTTTTCTGGGGAATTTTTTTTAAAGGGAAAACCCTTTAATACAACAAAAAAAGGCTAAATGAAGCTCAAAGGGTTTTTTTCTGACTGTAACTTGATAATACTGATATTTTATTTTAAAAAAAACACATTTTAATGATTTATTTACGGTAAAATCTCTATAATTTTGTAAAGGGTATAGCCCTAAAATCCCATTGTTTAAGACAAAGGTGAAACAACCTACTTTCTATATCCTAAAAATTAAACCCATCTTTATAATTATGTATTTTGGCATTTTGCCCTATATCTATTGTTTATGAAAAAAGGGGGAATTTAAACCGTAATTTTTTATATCTATAAAATTTTCCTTAAAAATTGAAAGGGGTTTACCCCTTTGGGGATTGTTTCCAGTGTTGGCTTATAGGGACAGGATTGTCCACCAAAACCCTCTATTTTATCTTTTAAATTATCGATAATGATTCTCAGGTGGCAACTTTAAATGCTTCCCTTTTTTGGGGAGCATGGATGCATGGCAGTATCGTCCACACTGAGGCATCAGACACATCATGAATCTGTATCTTATTGGATTATCTTGACGGCATTACCACCATTAAGGACATCATTGCTAAGTATTTTTATCCATTAGTCTATGTATGCTGTGATTTTAGTCTTGTGGCTAAATGTTCTTTTGTTACCCTGATGAACCCTATATGATCGTTTTGGGGAAACGCGTCGGGTCTGAACAAATCACACGGGTTTTGAATCAATGACACAACAGAACGTTTGTTTTTTCTTTTTTTTTGTTTGTGCTTTTGACTAAAAGAATGATTTTATGTGGATAGAATTGTCTCTCCTAGAGTGTCTATAGCACATATGGGAGTCTTGCTGATATCCATTTAGGAATTGCTTCAATGGGGGTGTCTGACCTAGGGTGCGCTCTCAATAGGTGGGGCCGCTCCTGTTGGGGCGACTACTCCGCCGAAGGGGCGATTTTCACCCTTGGGGTCAATACTACTTTATTGGATATCTAGATTTAGAGGAACTAGCATCTCTCCCTCTCTAGGAGAAAAAATTTTTGGTGTTTTTTGCTGTGGGTCCCCCATTTTGGAAGGGCACTCTTTAATGTATATCAAGTAAAAGTTATTTTTTAATTGGGTTTTTTTTCTTCACTGTGAATTTTGCTACAAATTTAACCCAAATAGGTAAAATTAGATTTATGCCTGTGAGTTGCGTCACAGCTGACAAAATCATTCTCTTTGGCCTCTTGATCTTTTGAAATGCCTTCTGACCCCAACCAGACTGTGTCATCAAAGAGCTCTTCAGAATAGTGATTATCTGGAGCGGTCTGTATATTGAGTGACATTTGGCCTTCATCTTGAACTGCTGATGATAATGACATTTGTGCCCTTGACTGAGAGGAAGAGGAGGTAAAACTGCTGGATGAAGTGTGTGTTAACCACTGAAGAACAGATTGGAGCCAATCTTCAGTAATTAGACGCACAGGGAACCGACCAAGCGATGACAGGCCTAAGGGTCCTGCGAATGATGATGTGCTCACTTGTGTGTTGTCTGGAGCACTGGAAGAAGTGCCTTGTCTCATACCTCTAGCTCCACACCCTACGCCCCTCTTTGCTCACTTACCACCTCTAGTTCGCTCCATGTTCAGAAAGATAAATATTAAAATGTAAAAATTTGTTCACGGTCTCTTATTGAAGATCTCTGCTCCAAAGACAGCAGATCACAACTGTTCTTGAATCCCTATAATTGTCAACTAGCAAATAGGATTACAAATATAATTTTTTCAATGGAATATCTGTTGAACGGGGTCTTATGGAAGAACCCTGGCAGCTAAACAGCAAATCACAAGTGTTCTTGAATCCCAATAATTTGAAAATATGATTAGAAATGGCAAAACTACAAACAAAACAGATTTTAAATAAGGGATAAGACAGTCTATATCTAAACTACAAAAAAACTCCCCCTTAAAATATTATTTATTTATTTTTTTGAATAAAATGATAGCCTTTTGAAATAGGTATACTAATCAAACAGACATTTCATAGTTTCATAGTTTGTAAGGCCGAAAAAAGACAAGATGTCCATCCAGTTCAGCCTGTTGTGCTAAGGTGTTGATCCAGAGGAAGGCAAAAAAACCCAATGAGGTAGAAGCTAATTGTCCTCATTTTAGGGAAAAATTCCTTCCCAACTCCAAACTGGCAATCCGAAAAATCCATGGATCAATGACCCCTCTCCAGAATCCTAGACACTATAACTTGTTATATTATTACGCTCCAGAAATGCATCCAAACCCTTTTTGAACTCTGTTATTGAATTAACCATCAAAAGTCCCTCTGGCAGAGAATTCCACAGTCTCACTGCTCTAACAGTAAAGAATCCCTTTCTATGTTTATGTAGAAACTTTCATTCCTCAAGACATAGAGGATGCCCCCTTGTTCTAGATACAGCCCTGGGTATAAATAAATCTTGGGAGAGATCTCTATATTGACCTTTGATGTATTTAAACATATTTATTTATTATGTCCCCCGAAGCCGTCTTTTCTCAAAACCAAATAACCCTAATCTTGCTAATCTTACTGGGTACTGTAATCCACGCAGTCCTTTTATTATTTTTGTTGCCCGCCTTTGTACCTGTTCAAGCTCTACAATGTCTTTCCTGTGCACTGGTGCCCCAAACTGTACACAATATTCCATGTGTGGTCTAACCAGTGACTTGTATAATGGGAGACTGATGTTCTCATTATGTGCCTCTATGCCCCTTTTAATGCAACCCATGATCCTATTTGCCTTGGCAGCTGCTGTCTGACACTGGCTGCTACAACTAACTTTACTGTCCACCAGGATTCCCAAGTCCTTCTCCATGTCACTTTTACCCACCATTTTTCCATTTAACGTGTAGTCATGTAATGAATTTTTCCTCCCCATGTGCATAACCTTGCATTTATATCTATTAAACCTCATCTGCCATTTCCCTGCCCAGGCCTCCAACTTATCCAGATCCCTTTATAATTACACATTATCCTCTATTGTGTTGATTACTTTAGAGAGCTTAGTATCATCTGCAAAGATCGATATTTTACTATGTAATCCCTGTGTAAGATCATTAATGAAAATGTTAAAGAGAATAGGGCCCAATACTGAACCGTGTGATACCCCACTAGTAACAGCGATCCAGTCTGAGTATGTACAATTAATTACTACCCTTTGTTTTCTATCAGTGAGCCAGTTGCTTACCCACTTGCACACATTTTCCCCCAGTCCAAGCATTCTCATTTTAAATAACCAACCTTTTATGTGGCAACTCATGTTATTTTACTCACCACCTCCTGATAGTCCTTTCAGTAGTTAGATTTAGTTAGGGCAAGTCCGGGTATTCAGGTATATCAAACCAGATACATGGCATTTAGCCTCGGCAGAGTTCAGAATAACATACACTGTTCCTCGATCTGTATACCCTAAATCTCCACCTTTGCGGAGCACCCGCCCTGATGAGAGCGACCCCGCACAAAATACCCCTGAATAAGCTCCTCACTGCACCCCGGAGCTCCGTTAAAGGGAGTGAGTGAACTCAAGTAATTACTTAGCAAAGACCTAGACGCATTTCTCAAGGGACAATCATGTCCTCTTCTTCAGTAGGTCACAAAGAAATCTTAATAATTGGGGTAAAAATACTATTACAACCTGGGGTATCTGGACGTGGTGACGTCCCTACTGTTAGTATGCCCACTGACACTTCATCCACATAACCTAAATATAGCCCAGTACCTCAAATCCGTAACCAATTAGAAACCAGGGTATGGACTCACATGATATCTATCCAATACCAGCGCCACTTCTAAATAATAACTATCGAACGCTACCTAGATACTGCTGTGTTCGAATATCCAACTCGGAGATCTCTAATTCACACTACGCAGTGTGAATAAGAGAACGCCGAGCACAAACTTGCACTGAGATACCACAATTTTTTTTACCCAAGATTGGTAAACAAATACAGCCAAGTCTCTTAATCCCTGATGAAGCCTGAATAAGTCGACACGCATTGGGTAACTTTGTTCACCTCTGGACTACTTTTTGCCACTTTAGAGCTTTTTTTTTGCCTTTCACTGGATGAAAACTATAGCACAATAGACTGAACTGGATGAACGTTTGTCTTTTTTTGGCCTTAAAAATTATGGGAGACATGTATGTAAGGGTTTTTTCACCATTTTCTGGAGTAAAATGCGCCATACATAAGCAGGCTGTGATGTGTAATGCGCCAAACACATGTGTTAGGCGCATTGTTCGCAGGGCTCGACACTTTTTAATTTGTCTAACATGGGGGCGTTATGGAGGCATGACGCACCACACTCGTAATATTAGACACATATATGAATGTGGCTTGGCAAAACTAGGTGTATTACCTAGGTGTGGCCTGCCAGAGTAGTCGAAGTGGAGCTAGATTTGCTGTTAGGGCAAAAAATTTCCAAAATTTCTCAACTTATACCAATAAAATAATAAGAAGTAATTTATGATAATTATCAAACTATATAAAAATAAATTATTTAAATTTAATAAAAATGTTATCATATAAATTTAATATAAAAATATATAATATCCTAAAAATATAAAAATATCTCCTATAAAATGCATTTAAATTTAGTAGAATCTAAAATTAATTTTACATTAAATAACCCACTGATTTTGTACTGTATTAAATTTGAAATGTATTTTTGCTGCTCTCACCCTTTATTCTACACACAGCAAGAGCCAGCACACCAAGCAAGATCAGTACAATAGTTTCTATTCACTGACATGCTATTCTAATGACTTTTATTTCCAGCCTATCTATAGTCCTTATATATGTTAGGTGCATTACTAATGCGCCTAAGTTTTGTAATGCGCCTAACACATAGGTGAGGCACGTCAAACTTTAGACCATTTATAATTTCACAAAAAACACTTTCATACATTTAGGCGCATTATACACTGAAAACGAGACTCAACAATTCACTTTGAAGTGCCTTCCTTCATACATGTCTCCCTTTGTCTCCAGATCATGGTTCTTGGAATCTGTCAATTTCCTTTTTTTCCTGCAAACATTTCCTCAATAATTTTTCCTCATATACAACTGCTTGTGTCATTTCTGACTGGAGATGAGCAAGCAGTAAAAAGATCTAGTTCGATTAGAACGTCAAATTTTAGTGTGTTCAATTTGAGGTGCTATTCGAACTAGAACTTGAACCCCATTAAAGTCAATGGAAGAAGATGTGCGGGTTAAGTTTTATACCTATACAGGTGAGGAAAAGCTGTAATTACCATCCATAACAGTTATCTGGATACGTGGAACAACTTAGTGAAGAAAATTTGTCTCTAAGAGTGACAGAAAAAAATTGAGAGACTAAAATACTTCATTCCTTTCAATGGCTTTCAACTAAAAAGATGAGGACAGCTTGCAAGTAGAGGCACAGCTATAGGAGGTGCAGCAGTACCAGCTGTTACGGGGCCCCTTCATCCTGAGGGGGCCCAAAAGCCCCCTTGACACATAGGAGATTTGGAGATGGTGTGTTATACAAATACTGAACCCCCAAAACTGCAAACACTGAACTTTTGGGAACTGAATATGATTTAGCAAACCCAAGCACTCTGTATAATATATATCCATGTATACGAGAGTCAGGCGTTATGTGAGCCTGCAAATGTCACCAAATAACAGCTTCTGGGTGTGGGAAAGATGCAGCCAGCAATACCAAACTCGCTAACTATTGCTGTCTCTGGAGAGGAAAATGCTATCTAACTAAGAACAGTCTGTACTGTACAGAGTGAGCTGAAAATGGCGTTCACAAGGCAATACAGTGAAATTTAAACAACATGGTCATGGGATTTTAGCAGCCAGTGAGAGCCCTACACCTCAGCGATGATGTTTTTGACACTTCGATGTGTCCTGAACTGATTGGATGGCCACCAAAAGTGCAGAAAGCCGCTGAAAACTAAACTGAAAATTGCGTGTCATAACTAGAACTAGAACTTTACTCGAATGAACAGTAAAATGCTCGATTCGGTTCGAGTTCTAAAAATGTAAGACATTCTACTAAAACTTAACTTTTCTAGAACGGTTCGATCAACACTATTTCTGACCTTACCCTGCTGCTGCAGTAAACCCATGCTTTCTCCCCTCTGTTCTGTACTCTTTGGCTATGCTTGGCTGTTCTTGATTGCTTCAATAATGAGATCAACAAAACCTGCTATTTAAGGAGCCTCTCCCCACATACTTTTGGATGAGCTATAGGTTCCCTTAGATTCCATTAGAATAAAAAATTGTATCTACTGGTAAAGACATATTTTTTTTCCCTGACATTATACTTCTGCCTGCCCTGACCTTCTACCTAAACCTTGTCTTGCAAGAACTCTACCTGTGCAGACCTCAGCCTGCATGATAACAAATTCTGTCTTCTGCCCGGGTACCTCATCTCAGAATCCAAATCATCCTCAAGTTAGATGTTGGTAAGAAAAACCATTCCAGGGTTAGCGACCTGGGATTTAAAAGTCACAATTCATTGCAAGGGGTTAAGAGTACAAAATTACAAAATCTCTTATATGCTGCAACCTGGTCTAGTCAAATACCAAATTCAATCAAAAAAGTCCACATTTACAGTAGACTTTGTGACAGGTCTGGATTAATTTAGGGTTGTGACTAGGGTCTGAATTTATTTTGTGATTTGATTTAAGATCTGACTTTAGTTTGGGGTCTGGTACTGGGTCCACAAATTTAGTTTTCTGTCTGAATTTTAATAATCTGGGTACTGCAGTCTATTCCTTACATTTCTAACTTACTGACTCACCTTTAACCTACTGAGGCTTTACAATTTCTAAGTGCTTCTCTAAAATAGATAATCAATAATTTTGTCTTGCAAGAGGGACTGCTTTCACACTGAGTCCATATTACTATGCAAAACACTTAAACTTTTAGTAGTTCTGCTTGGTCTGTGGGAGGTCGAGGTGTTTTTCGGCAGACTGAATGACTAAAGCCAGTGTAGATGATATAATTAGCTGGTCTTATGTTTTCTCACAGCGGGCGTCAAAGAAACCTCCACACCATTTAAGCTATCCTGCCTATTATTTGTAACATATGGTAAAAAAAACAGAAAATGACCCCCAAAATGGAAAAAATAATATATTTTCCCAGTAAAAAAAAAAAATTACGCTAATTAGAAAAAGCTAGGGATATTTGGCTTTTGGTTGAACATAACATTTTTGGACTTTTTTTTTAAATGAAATAAATGAGACCATCTCCTAACTTTAGAATGCACATGTCAAACTGTTCTATGTTTCAGTGCTTTTTGCACAACTTGCTGATCTCTAACAAATTGCTTAATGGAAAAATTCACAATAGGTGTTTGATCCCTAAATCACCAAATAAATTTAGGGGATCATTTTGAATTAGAATTTTAACAGTCCTCCTCATCATGCTGTTCACTTTTTGACATCATGAGACCAAGACAACACCTTACAATTGATCAACAGTTCCTTGCCATTGAGAGGCTTTTAGCTGGATGCTCTCAGACGGAAGTGGCCACTGAGCTTAGAGTGTCACAGAGGGTCCTCAGCAGGTTGCAACAGAAATACAGGGAGACTGGAAGAGTCACAGAAAGGCAATGAAGTGGACGTCCTTTGGCTACATCACACACTGATGATCGCTTCATTGTAAACAACGCCCTGCAGAACCGGATGATGAATGCCCCAGAACTTCAGGCACATTTTGGGGAGGTGATAGGCAACCAAATGTCACTTCAGAGCATGTGTAATCATTTACATCAGTGTGGTCTGCGTGCTAGACAATCATTAAGTGTAAATAACCGGTACCTGACCTAGCTGATGCAAAGTGCTCTCCTTGACGTAACCAACATCATTGGCAGTCACCATTTCTGCTCATAGGGAATCAACTTTCATCACTGAACAGCATTGAGAACCACTGAACCCTCATCCAGCATAGATGCTCCATGGCCCATGCAAGACGATGATGCCTGTGCCAGCTTGTGTGGTCAGGGTTGTCTAGCACAAAGACCACGCTGATGTAAACTGTTACAAATAGTCGGACATGACTCTTGAGTGACTTTCACCCTCCATAAACATTCCTGGAGTTGTGTGCCATTCATCATCCGGTTCCGCAGGGTGTTGTTTACAACAAAGAGATCATCAGTGTGTGATGTAGCTAAAGGAAATTCACTTCTTTACTTTTCTGTGACTCTTACAGTCTCTCTCTATGTCTATATCTTTGACACTCTAAGTTAAGTGGCCAGTTGTGTCTGAGAGTCTCCTGCTTGAAGCCTCACAAAAGCGAGGTACTGTTGATCAATTGAAAGGTGTTGTCTTGGTCTCGTGATGTCAAAATGTGAACAGCATGATGATGAGGACTGTTTAAATCCCAGTTCAAATTGATCCGCTAAACTTATTGTGCGATTCAGGGATCAAACACCTATTGGTAATTCTGCCATTAAGCTCCTTGTTAAGAGATCAGCAAGTTGTGCAAAAAGTACTGAAATATTGAACAGCTGGACATGTGCATTCTAAAGCTAAGAGTTGGTCTCATTTAGTTGATTTAAAAAAAATGATTAAAATTTTGGGCGATATGTATGAACGGGGCTGCGCTAGATATTTGGCGCCTTTATAGCCCGATATCAGGCGCAGCCCCGTTCATACCTTTTCAAAGGGCGGGGCGTACTAGAACCGTAGTGAAGCTATAAATTTATAGCTTCGCAACGGCATTTCTGGGCGCATTACAGTTAGAACAGGTATACCACTTTCAAAGTGGTATACCTGATCCGAACTGTCGCCCGAGCACTGGAATGCACCTGATTTATGACCCGCTGTAGAGCGAGTTCATAAATCCGGCGCATTCTATGCTTTTTAATATGCATGAAATTTGGCGTTCCCACACCAAATTTCATACATGTCGTCCTTTATGTTCATCCTGAAATTTCAACCAAAAGTCAAATATCCCTAACTTTTTGTGAGTAGTGTACTTCAGAGAACACATGGTGGTATCCAACACTATTCCAACAGGAGGCGTCTTCTTGATCAGCTACTTTTATTTTGACAATCAGGTAGACTGTGAGCTGTAGTAAATGTATCCATCTTTACTAGGTTTCTAGCTATGCAATCGTAGTTTTTTCATTTCTTTCTCAAATAAACTAACATATAAATTCCATGAACCCCATTTGAAAATTCAGCTGTTCTGCAGAAAACAAGCCTGCATCCAGTAACTTTGGTAACAAATATAAAAGCTTTGACCTGTGTAACATTAAAGCACACATTTTTTTTAGAATCATTTTGTGCAATAATACTAAAGTTTGTAAAAATACAGTGGTCCCTCAAGTTAAAATGTTGTCAACCTACAGTGGTCATATTGTAACTACTGTAAATAATATTTTAACATAACAAAACTCTGGGAAAATCAAGTTTCGACAGAAGACCCAAGTGAGAGGGGCAAATTTCCCGAAATTCGGTTCTTTCATTCGCCAAATTTTCGGCAAAAAAATAATTTCTTTCCCAAATTACTTCGGGATAAAATCACTTTAAAAAAAAACAGTATTTCAGGCTGCACAGAGCCTGCGGGGCGTAGAGTTGTGCCTGCTTTAAATATGAAAGAGGGAGTTTGGTTTGGCTTCATACTTTTTGTGTTTTAGTATGACACGCGATGACTGCCCCCGCTCTTAGAATGCTTCACTCTAAAATTCCCTGGGCACTTAGAGGGAAAAAAACTGCCCAAAAAAAAAGGGGGAAATGTAGCCGGATAAAGTCTGGCAGGACAGCGGGAAAAAAAACAAGCTGGGGTTCGATGGAACATCGTGCCCGGGTGTGGGGTGACGGGGCACCCACAGCAGATGAGGTCAGAGAGTGGACAATGACATTTGGGGTGGCAAAAACAGGAGTGGGCCCAAAAAGAGGGGCCTGACCAGTGTGGATTTGACGCATAACACCCGCGCAGCTGGGGTCAGACAGTGGCAAAATGAATTCTGAGGGGGAAAAAAGAAGTAGGCCACAAGTGGACAATAACGGTGTGTAGGTCACGGCAAAGCCAAGCGCACATGAGGTCGACAGGGCACATGAAAGTGGTAGGTCACGGTAGCAGCCACAGCAAGCAGCTTGAGGTAACGGTGGCACAATAAAATTTGGGGGTGGCAAAAAAGGGAGTACCCACGAGTGGGACAAAGACACAGTGTGGGGGTCCGGCAGCACCACAGCAGCAGCATGAGGTCAGACAGTGGCCAATGAATTTGGGGGTGGCAAAAAAGGAGTGGGCCACAGAGGGGGACAATGAACGGTTAGGTCCGGCAGCACCCACAGCGCGCTGGGTGACAGGGGCACAATGAACAGTGTGTAGGTCACGGAGAAACCCACGCAGAGCATGAGGTCGACGGTGGCCATGACTTTGGGGGTGGCAAAAAAAAAGGTAGGCACAGAGGGGGCAATGAACAGTGTGGAGGTCACGGAAACACCCCAGCAGCAGCTGAGGTCAGACAGTGGCCAATGCTTCTGGAGGTGGCAAAAACGGGTAGGCCACAGAGGGGGAAAATGAACAGTGTTAGGTCACGGCAGCACCCACGCAGCAGATGAGGTCAGACATTGGCACAATAACATTCGGGAGGTGGCAAAAAAGGAGTAGGCCCAGAGGGGGGAAATGACCAGTGTGGGGGGTCACGGCAGCAGCCAAGCGCAGAAATGGGTAGACAGTGGCACAATGACTTCTGGAGGTGGCAAAAACGGGAGTAGGCCACAGAGTGGGAAAAGAACAGTGTGGGGTCGGGGCAGCACCCACGCAGCGCTGAGGTCGACGTGGCCATGACTTTCGGAGGTGGAAAAAAAAAGGAGTAGGCCACAGAGTGGGACAATGACCGGTGGGGTCACGGCAGCAGCCACGCAGCATGAGGTGACAGTGACACAATGACATTTGGGGTGGCAAAAACGGGAGTTGGCCCAAAGATGGCAATGTACAGTGTGTAGGTACGGCAGCAGCCACAGGCAGCATGAGGTCAGACAGTGGCACAATGACATTTGGAGTGGAAAAAACGGAGTAGGCCAAGAGGGGAAAATGACACAGTTGGGGGTCACGGAGCCCCACAGCGCAGCATGAGGTCAGACAGGGCAAAGAATTTGGAGGTGGCAAAAACAGGTGGGCCCCACAGAGTGGGACAATGACACAGTGGGAGTTCACGGAGCAGCCAAGCAGCGCATGGGTCAGCAGGGGCACAATGCATTCTGGAGGGGGCCCAAAAAACTGGGTAGGCCCACGAGTGGGAAAATGACAGAGTTGGAGGGACGGCGGGCAGCAGCTTAGGCGACAGTGGCACAAGACAGGTGTGGAGGTGGGGGGCAATACCAGTCCCTGTAAAGTGGTTTGGGTGGCGTGGAGAAATGCACAGATGTGTGGCATCGGCGGGGGGGCCGGCATAGATTAGGGTTTTAGGCAGGTAGTTTGAACCCGGGGACTCATTTTTTAAAATTTTGGGTGGGCGTCATGGCGATGTGTTGACGCCAAAGGGCAATGGTGTGGGGAAAACCCGGGCCGATCACGCCTGATTATCTTGACAAAGGTCAGTGTTCCAAATTTCTCGTGGGCAAACAGGTTCTCCTTTGGGGGAACGATGGCCCCGCCGCACTGAAAAAAACCGCTCTGTTCCACATATGGCCCGGGGAGGACGCTTCTCCCTGCAAAAAGGCAAGTTGCGGCCCCCATCCCCTTTGGTGCCCAGTAGTCCAGCGGATCTTTAATGGGGTGGCAGGGCTGCCAAGTAGGCCCCCATTGGTTCGGGGGTTTTCCAGGTCCTGCTGTGTGGGCGCTGCCCTCCTACTAGGGGTGAAGGAAGTGTCTCAGTGATCCAGACTTGGTTGTTCTGATGGAGCTGGTACTGTCCTACCCCCCCTTCCCCCAGCAGCCGCGGTGTAGTATGTAAGCGCTGAAGAACCCCCCGGGAGACTGTCGAGGAGGGACAATGCCACACTAGGCGCGGCCAACTGCTGGAGGATTTCCTATAGATTTGGTTTTTCCTCCCCCTCCAAAAGTGGGAAAAAGGCTCCCATTTTGGGCCGGTAGCGAGGGTCCAATAGGGGTGGAGAGCAGAATCATCCTCTTTTCCGGATGCTTTTATTTTTTTTTTTTGGTGTCACTAGCCCAGGCAAATCGCATGCTGCGGGGCCTTTCACAAGTGACTCCGAGGGGCTCCCTCCCCACTCCCGTTATGCCACGGTGCTTGGGGGTCATCTGCCTCGTCTTTTCCCCATTCCCTCTACTCCTCAGCTGCTCGTGCTCTCCCCCTTTGTCACCCGGGGGAAAAATCCCCTCATTTTTACCAGCAATGCTTTGCTCTAAAGTCCTCCTCTCCTCCTTTCGTCCCCCCCGGACTCTTTTTGGCCCCGAATGTAGTCGCACTTTTAGTCCCTGCCGCGATTTTTTGCATTGTTCCAGGACATGAAGCAGTGGAATAATGCTTTATCCCGTAGTCCTGGCGACTGAAAAAATGTGGCCCCCTCGAAATTTTCCCCAAAAATGGGAGGTGTCCGCATGAGCTGCCACTGGCTGACATCAAATTACAAGGGGAGTATCCCGTCGCCGGATCATAAAAAAACGTTAATGGCCTTTTTCTGTTTAAGTCGGGCCAAAAGTGAGGGGGAATTCCAAAAGGGTGGAAACATTGCTTTTAGAGTGTGTTGGGGGAGGCCCTTCTGGCTGCAACTCGAGGAGGCGTTCCTGGCTTTGTAGGAATGGTGAGTGATGCACAGTTTCCTGGCCATTTCGAATCTTCGAAGATGGGGGAAAAACTTCGGAACCTTTTCAAAACCCGATTGAAAAGTGCGCCATGCAGGGCCCTGGACCATCCCCCCCCCGGTTAGGGGACTATGTTCCTCCATTGGGCCCTCACCTGGTTCCCATTGCAGTTGGCGGGAGAAAGCCCCCACATCGATTTTGCTCATACATGGAGCAGTTCTCCCCGTGTGACTTCGTTTCGCCCAGGCAAAAGGTGTGAACTGGTGACACGCTGTGCCCTAAATGTGGTTTGTGGGGTACTTGTGGAGGCTGAGATGGTGGGGGTGGTGGGGGAGGAGGAGGAGGCGGACATTGGCACAGGGCCCCAGTTTTACAAGTGGAGGAGAAAGGGGCGTTCCCCGTCCCCGTTTTTGGTGTGCCTGGGCCGGAAGCAATTCACCCGTGGCCGTAAAGGCATGTATGGCCTGACCCTGTTACAGCTCCCGGTCGCCTACCGGACCTTGGAACAAAACCCATAAGCTCAAGGTGGCCCACCTTTGTTCTTTTATTTATGAAGTGCTGGTACTGCCTTTTTGGAAAGAAAATTTCGGCTTGGAAAATCTCCATCTCGGCTCGGACAAGCCCTTAGTTTCTGAAAAGGTGCAGAGTCCACCATTTGGAAAGGGGGGATGCAAACACCCCAACTTGGACGGGTAGGTCAGCTTTTGCACCTTGGGGTTGGACGCATACTGTTATCTCTTTTCAATCGCTACTGAAAGGGTGCTGGGCCATGAGTAGCGAGGAGCAGGAGCATCTGGCTGGGAGTGAGTCAAAGGAACAGCTCCCTTCTGCAGAGGTGGTGAAGCCTTTTATGGCTGCAATGGCATGGTCAATGGCCGCGCTGCTGTGTTTCTGGGCGGCAGATGGGCCACCACATCTGAGCCCGTTTCTCCCAGGGCCCCCAGGTGGTGATGTGTATGTGTTGAGCGGGCCGTGGTTTCCAAAGTTAGTCCCCGCCATGCTTCACTTTTGCCCACAGATTCAATAACCCTATTGGCCCTTTTTCCGGTGTTTACAAAGAACTGCCACACCGCGAGTATCGGATTTTACCCCCAACGCCCGCACTATGACTACGCCGCCGCGCCTCCTGACCCCGTCCCCCGCTCTTTCTTACCCCGAAGGGGGTTTTTTTCCCCCGTGGCTGTTTGGGCTCCCGACCCACATTTTTTGTACCCGCGACTCCGGCCACAGACCCACTTGCGGGGCGCGCGCTCCCTGACCGCAAGTGACGCCCTCTTCTCCTGACAGATAAACCCTTTGCTCACCCCGCCCCAATTCGGTGGGCTAATCATCATCATTTGTTTTTTCATGTCCTGCTGCCCTCATCACCGGTCTTGGTATGCAAGGCTGACCCCTCACAAATGACCTCCATGCCACTCTCAACATCTTATTTTCCCCACCTACTGCAAGAAGCGGGGGGAATTGGCCCCATTTTTCGCTGCCAAGTAGCTGCTGACGCCCCCCTCAAATTGTTCATCCTCGCTATATTGGCTCGGGAACCCGACCACATAAAATTTCTCTGGCTGGGGAACCGGATGGGAAAAGGGGCGGGTTTGAGGACAGGTGGGGGGGCCCTGACCCCTCCCGGGCCATGCCAACAAAGGTTGTGTCTGACGTTCCCCCCCGCTCTTGGCTGGGGTTGTCAGATGAATCTGGGAGGAAAGTGGAAAACCTAGTCAACCAATCAAGAACCCTTGGGATGCTATTCACACAGGGCCGCTAGATGACGCGGCAGTTGTGGCCTACCAAAGTGCCCCCCTGCGCGACGTCCCCTGCTGTCGCGACCGGGGCCTGAAATTTTTTTGTGCCTCTGCCCCTCGCAGGTAAAAGCCTGCCATTCTCGTCTGACATACTTTTGTTCTAAAATGTACGACACGTTTGATGAAATTTCGTATATGATAAATACACCCCCTGTATTTGCCCAAAAGAACCCACTAAAAAAACTTGGGGAAACCCTTGGGTATAAAGTCTCCACCGGGGGCAGAAAAATTGAATTGTTGTCCCTTTTAAAAACCTGTGTATTTTACTGGAAAATAAAAGCACAAACGGCTTAATTAACCCTTTGATATAATTATCTACAGAATTTCTTCTGTTGGGGGTGAAAAACAAAGTTTCTTTTCTGAGTACAACCAGAAAAAAAACGCTTAATTAAAGCCTGGATTAAATTCGCAAAAAATTGAGCAGCCAGAAAATACTACTTTTTTAGGTGTTTCAATTTCGTGTTTTTTTACGCTAACAACAAGAGAAAAAATTGTAATTAACCTTTTTCTTGTGAATTTGGTCAGGGAAAAATTTTAATTTTTTTTATGAAAAAAGACGGTTTCTTGGCGTACCACAGCAAGACACGCTTAATTAACCCCCCGGGGTTTAAAAGCGCCAAAGAATTTAGCTCCACAAACTCTACTTTGTAGCGTGTTACAATTCTGTTTCACGCTTTTAACAAGAGAAAAAATTTTAATTAACCTTTTTTTGAAATTTTGGGCAGGAAAATTGTAAATTTTTTGGCGGTAAAAGACGGCTTCTTTAGTCACCAAGCAGGGAACAACGCTAAAATTTAAAACCCCGGATGTAAATTGCGAATAAGAATTGAGCACCACAAATACAGCTTTTTTAGGTTTACAATTGGTGTTTTCTACGCTCACAACAAGAAAAAAATTTTAATTAACCTTTTTTGGAATTATGGTGAGGAAAATTTTAATTTTTTGGCGGGAAAAAGGGTTTTTTTTTGTCCCACAGGAGAAAAACAACGCTTAATTAACCCCTGGATGAAAAATTTCCAAAAAAATTGAGCACCCCAACACTACTTTTTAGCGTGTTCAATTGCGTGGTTTTTTACCTACACAAGAAAAAAATTGTAATTAACCTTTTCTTTTGAATTAAAAGGTACAGGAAAATTGTAATTTTTGGCGGGTTTTAAAAAACGGGTTCTTGGAGTCACCCGCAGCGGAAAAACGCTTAATTAACCCTGGGGAAAATTGCGCAAAAGAATTGAGCAGCCACAAACTACTAGCTTTTTAGAGTGGTTTTAATTGCATGTTTTCTTCCTACAAACAAGAGAAAAAATTTTTAAATTTAAACCTTGCTTTTGAATTATGGTACAGGAAAAAATTGTAATTTTAGGGGTGAAAAAAACGGTTCTTTTAGTCACCACAGCAGCAGAACAACGCTTAATTTAACCCCCGGATGTAAATTGCCAAAAAATGAGCAGCCAAAAATGAAGTTATTTTAATTAAAAACGCTGTTTTCTTTAAATGAATAAAACAGGAACGGCTTAATCCCCCGGGATATTCAAAGTGCTGTGAGCAATATATTAAAATTGTATTCAGTGCAGTGGACGCACACTGACTTAGATCCCAAAACCCCAAAAAATCAAAATAGAACATTAAGAGAAGCATTTTCTGAGACAATGAGACCCCAAAAAATCGCTGTATAAAAATCAGTTTTTGAGAAGAGCATCACAATCAGCCGCCAGCACCTTCCCTGATCAGTACGTGAGAGCGGGTATGACTCCCCGCCGCACCCCGGACTTATTTTGCGGTGACGTCACAGAACCCCCCCGGTCTCTGATTGGGTTTTTCCCCTGCACATGTCATGCAGGCTTGCCCCTTTCCCCCCCCCAAGGTGGAGGGCAGATAATAGATAAACTAATAGATTTAAGCTCTTGCGAGCAGGGCCCTCACACCTTGTGTCTCATTGTCAGAGTTTTTTTATAATGTAATGTCTGGTTTTTCTGTCTTATTCCCTCATATTGTAAAATTTCTGCGAATATGTTTGGGGCCCATATAAATAAAGATTATTATTATTAAGTGCGCCCATGTAAAGCCATGTCTGCAGCCATTTTTTTCAAAGAAAAGACACTTTGTTCACCCCGAAGTCCCCAAACTTTGACTTTGTTCAGAACCGGGAATTTTTTCCCGAAATTTTCTAAAAAATCCACTTTGTTAGAATCAATTCGCACATCTCTACCCACAAGGTCACGAAAAACAAGCTAAATAAGCAGATAAGTATAAAGCAAGTCCCCCCCCCCCCATTTCTGAAAAAGGTTGTGGGAAAATTTAGTCACTCCTTCCTAAAAGACAAAAACTTTTTCCCAAATACTTATAGTAACGTCCAAGAAATAAAATGGACCCACCATCATCTGGTGTTCAATGTAAGCAGCTTATCTTGGATAGATAAAGTACAGTACAGAACATAAAGCAATGTACTACAGAGACATACACTCTGCCAGTACCAGATCTCAAGCACTCTTCTGCTCTCCCCGGAAGCCTGCATGTCCTGATGTGCTGCTTTCAGAAGTTCTTTGCTATTCACTCTCCAAGAGAGGTCCAAGCCAATCACAGTGCAAAAAGTATAAACACTATCCAATATCAGCAGCACACTGCTAGCACTAAGAAACAATCAAAAAGAGCATAGGAATTTTTGGAAAAACATTTCTGTTACTTTGAATACATGAAAATTTGTTTTTATTTCCCTTTTGATCAAAACTGCATAAGCCCATCTGCCATCGACAAGGTGACCTCAATTCAGGTGGGAACCTATGCTACATCTTACCTATCTTGGTGCCTGTTCAGACCTCCACATTTCAGGGAGAGTAGAATCCAGCTACAAGCTACTCTGCGTTGATTTAAAAACCTGTGCAGGTGGGTGGAGTGCAAAAAAACAAAATGGGAGCAGGAACCCCCCTTCTCCCATACAAACAGACTAGAAAAACAGTGTTTGTTCTGCACATCTAAAAAGTTTTTGAAAAAATTAGCACAGGTGCACATTGGTGCGGCACACCATTGTGCATCTATGCTAATTTTTTTCAAAAACTTTTGGATGTGCAGACCAAACACTGTTTTTCTAGTGCAAAGCATAAAATCAAGCCTAATCCTGGCTCTGGTGTTAGCGCAGATTGAGGAAGAGTACACATTAGGTTCAGAAGGGAGCAACTGTACTGGCTTCTTTATGCTTTGTGTCTGAGCCCCCTTCAGGCCAACCTTCAGTTACAAATGAGAAGAAAAATGTGTAAGACTTAGGCCACCAGATTGCTCTATAGTGTATTATCTTTATTAGCCAGCATTAAATTATCACTAAACCACAAAGGCTAAAGGTTGGAAAATGACTTTAAGACAGACCTATTATGGGTGATCTCTTCTTAGACCATGCATTTAGAATGGAACCTAAGTTGCTTTTGGTATATTCTTTATCATGCACTAAACTTGGGACCAGTGCTTGGATGTATTGAATGTAAAGTACATGTACTTTGGGAAAGATTTAAAGGTAACCTTTCAGGTGGTTTATGCTGCCCTGAGAGCAGGATATCATAGATGGAGATAAGCTTAGTTCTGACATATGTAGTTTGGAGCAAGATTTCCAAGTAAAAACCACAGAAAATCCTGACTGGACTCCTTAAGGGTCAATAGGAGTCCTGTTTATCCCACCCACATACAGTGATTGACAGCTTTCCCTGTATAAGTATGCATACAGAGCTAACTGTCAATCACTGCATGTTGGCGGGGTCAGCAGTACTTTGATTTTCTCTGCTTTTTACTCAGAAAGCCTGCTCCAAATCATATAGAGTGAAGGAAATAATTATTTGATCCCTTGCTGATTGTGTAAGTTTGCCCACTGACAAAGACATTAACAACTAGAATTTTAAGGGTAGGTAAATTTTATCATTGAGAGATAGAATATCCAAAATAAAATCCAGAAAATCCCATTCTATAAATTATATAATTTTTTTTGCATTTTGCAGTCAGAAATAAGTATTTGATCCCTGGTGGCAAACACAATACTTGGTGGCAAAACCCTTGTTGGCAAGCACAGTAGTCAGATGTTTTTTGTAGTTGATGATTTGGTTTGCACATATGTCAGGAAGAATTTTGGCCCACTCCTCTTTGCAGATCATCTCTAAATCATTAAGATTTTGAGGCTCTCACTTGACAACTCTGAGCTTCAACTCCCTCCATAAGTTTTCTATGGGATTAAGGTCTGGAGACTGGCTAGGCCACTCCATGACCTTAATGTGCTTCTTTTTGAGCCACTCCTTTGTTGCCTTCGCTGTATGTTTTAGGTCATTGTCTTGCTGGGAGACGCAGACACGACCCATTTTTAATGTCCTGGTGGAGGGAAGGAGGTTGTCACTCAGAATTTTATGGTACATGGGTCCATCCATTCTCCTATTTATTCGGTGAAGTAGTCCTTTGACCTTAGCAGAGAAACACCCCAAAAGCATAATGTTTCCACCTCCATGCTTAACATTAGAGACATTGAATTAGAGATATACTTAAAGTATTCTCAAAAATAAAGCCTTCAGCACTTGGATAAATTAAACCATAATAGAGGCAGTATCTGATGATAAAATATAATAAACACTCTTTCCAATTTTGAGTGCTTAAGTTAAAAAAAACAAAACTCATTGCATAAAATAACATAAAAATAAGCCAAAAACGCAACGCATTTCGCTCTGAACAGTGCTTCTTCAGGAGTCTATATTCACAATGTCATAAAGCTGACTTTTACAAGAGATAATGGTCAGACATAGGTGGGGAAAAAAACATCAGTAGGTGGAGATAAATTCACCTGTTCCCCTTCTAGTAAATTTAGATTCTACACCACATTTACAAGCATTTTGCTCAAAAATTATGAACAAGGCATATATAAAATACAATGTGACTTACATACTGAAGAGGTTCTCGGCATTCTACACCGCGTGGCAAACCGGAAACCCTAAGCGGCGTCTAACAAAACAAAAATGCTCATGTCAGGTAGTAAAACTACAGGGGCACGAACGCGAACTTGAAAATGCGCGCCCCGGGAAGCAACAAAACACACCAGGTGCGCGCTGAGGCGCCCAGACACCGTGCTCCACAATACATATCCACACAATGAACCAGAAAGAAATAGGAATTAAAATGTATAAGAAATCATCATAAAACCCTATATATCACAGAGCTCAGCTTCTCTCCTCTGTCATATAACCCTATATATAACAGAGCTCAGCTTCTCTCTCTCTATCATATAACCCTATATATCACAGAGCTCAGCTTCTCTCCCTTTATCATATAACCATATATATCACAGATCTCAGCTCCTTTCTCTTTCATATAAACCTATATATCACAGAGCTCAGCTTCTCTCCCTCTATCATATAACTCTATATATCACAGAGCACAGCTTCTCTCCTCTGTCATATAACCCTATATATAACAGAGCTCATCTTCTCTCTCTCTCTATCATATAACCCTATATATCACAGAGCTCAGCTACTCTCCCTTTATCATATAACCATATATATCACAGATCTCAGCTCCTTTCCTCTTTCATATAACCCTATATATCACAGAGCTCAGCTTCTCTCCCTCTATCATATAGCCCTATGTATCCCAGAGCTCAGCTCCTCTCCCTCTATCATATAACCCTATATATCACAGAGCTCAGCTCCTCTCCTCTGTCATATAACCCTATATATTGCAGAGGACAGTTCCTCTCCACTATAATATAACCCTATATATCACAGAGCTCCTCTCCTCTATCACATCCTACTCTCAGATAGGATAGCATAACCCACCTGACAGGTTCTCTTTAAGTGCAAATTAGGTAGTAATGGTGCTTTAAGGAGGTTGTGTCTGCTGTTTTTGAGGGGAGTAATGTCAGGTACTTCAGGACCAGCTGCTTTAAAAAGTTTAAATGTGCAGTAAAGGAGGATTTAAAGGGGTTTTTCCACAATGTAATGTTGATGTAGGTTCCTCCAAAATGGGTATTTAATCACTTTTCTAAATATATGTGATTACAAAAAGTGAAGCCTGTGAAAGCTACAGCATTACTCAGTCCCCCTTACTTTCCTGAAACTTTACATTAGACCGACCAGTAAACTGACAGGAGCTGATCTGGCTTGTTTGTACTTTTTATCTGATGACAGGGAACATGAATGAGCTTGCAAGGGATTGTGGAGAAAGTGCAGTGTATGAGGCTTTCGGCTGGATAGACAATCAACTGGTTGTAATGTTATTATTTGAGTAAACATTGCAGACGCTCCCTTCTTTCTCACTCTCTGCTCACCCACTCCCTCTCCCCACTGCAGAGTTCTTGATTTGTTTATCTTTTCTCCTGAGCCATATAAGAGGTAAGCAACTCACTTCGTGGCAAAACCCCTTTAAGTGTGAAACAGCTGGTGCATTGCACTAGGTAATTTGTGGTATAGAGGACAAGTTGTGTTGGTGATTAAGGCCATGTTCCCACGGCATGGGTTTTCGGCAGGTTTTTCAGCCGGTTTGCGGTTTTTCAGACCGCCTGAAAAACCGTCCGAAAATGAGCACAATTGTGCTCTATGCAAAACCTGTGCAGCAGTCCTCACTGCACAGGTTATGCCGTCGGACGGTTTTTTCGCCGGCGGACCGGCGGCAAAACATTGTAGAAGCACAATCTTCCGTCCGGTTTCCCGACGGAAGATGTGCTTCTCAAGGGGTGGGGTGAGGGCTGTTCTCCGCTCATCGCGGAGAAAAGCCCCCCCCCCCCCCCCGCGGCCGCGGGGACGGGCGCAAAACAGGACAAATACCGGCCAGCAAACCGGCCGGTATTTGTCCTGTGCAGTGGGAACACGCCCTAAAGATGTTTTCTGCAGTCTTAAGGGTGATATATGAAAGTACAGCAACTGAAGATAGTGACTTTGATGTATCTTGTGTTGTGGACTGCTGCTGGATGAAAGGGTTAATAGGTTTGTAGGGTTAATACGGAATCGGAGAGAATTCTCACTGGTGAATATTTTGTGGCATATAAGGGAACTGCTATTAGAAGTTAAGCCATAAATGAGTTATTTGCTTGGCCAAGCACAACAATTTGGCCATATGTACAGCACTTTTTAGTATGTTGTTCCACTCCGCCAGAGGGATGCTCAATAAGTGCAGAGGATATGTTTTCTGTTGGTGTATAATGAAGGCAAAGGGTTTTTCTAGGGCATCTTAAAGCTAAAGGGGTTTACAGTAAACTCCCAATGTCAGTAGAAAAACAAAATAATTCTGAATACACCTCTTAAAAAGCCCCTGTCACTATAGGCTGCTAGTTAGGAAGTCCCTTGATGGTGGTTGTGTTCACTGGTTGCATTGGTGACATGCCAATCAGTGTCTGCATAAGCTGTACATGATGACATTGCCACTGCTGTATGGGTTTGTTGTTGCATGTCCTTAAAAGCTGCGATAATTTTTTTAAGTCTGAAAAACACTTTTCAGGTGAAGGAGTTCAGTTGTTCCATAATGAAGGGATCTAAATACTGTGTGGACTGCCGTTCCTTTCTTCCTCTTGTCAATATCATAGAGCCCTGATGGAAAGCAGAAAGTTTTATTCCAATGCATCTGACCAACATTATGGTATTATTTCGTTCTGAAAATGTGCATTTTTACAAAATCTGAAAGGCGTATCAACCCCTTGGTAGGCAGTCACGTAATTGTGCAGGCAGAACTCCTCAGAGTCTTTAATATTAGATTGATCTGTGACTGTACCATGCGATAAGCAGCAAGAACACGGCTGTAATGCACTGTTGGGTTCATGCTGCAACTTCTGGGGTTGGAGGTAACCAAAGCATCTAAGGTGTATGACAGATGGAAGCCACTCTCCCTGTCTAAACATCAGCAGTCCACAATATGACTGTAGGTTGCCAATGGGTAACAAAGGCTAATTGGTCTGCAGTATCTGCCATTATACTGTCTGTGAAACACTGATAGGCAGTAATATCTTTGGAATGCCAGGCATTATTCCATTATACAGCAGATTAAAGACTAAAAATTCTGTTTAGTAAAATTTATTTTATAATTTTTTTATATGAAAATGAAATAAGAAAGCCCTCCCAACAAAAAACAGCCAATTTTTCATTAAAATGTTTTCTTTTTTATGTATTTAAATAATTTATTTTTGATACTGCTGCAATCATAACAACCTGCAAAATATTGGAATTGCTTTGATTTTATGCAATGGGATACCATGGCCCCTATGTCTGCCAATAGTATTTGCTTATTAGATTGTGGGTCAATGTAAAAAATACTTGCTAACTCTCCTAGATAGACTCTCCTAGAGTCTGGAAGAGTCCTGGAGAAAGAGAAGCTCTCCTGGGTTTCTTGAAGTGTTGGCAATTTTCCTGGGTGACACTTAGATGGTGCGTGCCCTCACCATCTGCAGAATGAGCTGTTATATACAGATGGCTTCTGCTTCTGTGACCGGTATTGGAGCTAGCTTTGATCCTGGCCATTTAACTCTATAGATGGTGGGTAACTTCTACAGCATCTAGGTGGTTGACAGAGGGAAGAGGCTGCCCCTGTCTAACCATTGGCACACTGTAAGCATAATCACGGGCTGCTGATGGTCGCCATGGCAGCCTGAGGCCAAATAATGGCATAGAGTCTACCATAGATGAAGTCTATCAGAATTTGCCAGAGACAGAATCTAAGAGGCTGCCTCTCAAAGTCATAATATATAGCAATAGTGATGTACAGTAATGTACAGTATAGAATACAACATAAACTCATCACTCTCACCCATAAAGCTCTCCACAGCGCTGCTCCTCCCTACATCTCCTCCCTCATCTATGTGTACCACCCGACCCGCTCTCTCCGCTCTGCTGATGATATCAAATTACATTCCTCAATCATCCGAACCTCCCATGCCCATCTCCAAGACTTCACACGTGCAGCACCAGTTCTCTGGAACATGCTACCGTGGACAATCAGGCACATCCAGAACTCTCAGAGATTTAAGATGGCCCTGAGAAAACATCTTCTCACTCTGGCCTAACAGAATCACTAATAGCTAACCCCCCCCATTCACTCCCTAGAGCATTCATCTCATTTTCGGCACTTAACTCTAATATAGATGTAATGTCTGGGTGTCAGGTTTATCCGAATTCTACATAAAACAACCCCATATTTATGTCACATGGCTGGACCATTGTATATCTAGCACTTCGTTCCCTTCGTCTCACCCATACACCCTTATAGATTGTAAGCTCTTGCGAGCAGGGCCCTCACACCTTGTGCCTCATCTGTAAGTAGCTTTTCATTGTGCACTGTATGTCTTTTGTCTGTACCTACACCCTCCATATTGTAAAGTGCTGCGGAATATGTTGGCGCTATACAAATAATAATGAAGATTATTATTATTATTATTATTATTATTATTATTATAATGTTTGTAAAAATTGATGAATTAATCACATAGTCTATTCCCCCACTACAATAAAAACAAGTCACTTAAAAAGAAACAAATTTAAATAGTAGGTAAAAAGTAAATATAAAACCCATGTCCCCCCAAAAAAAAATTGTATCTTTACTTTTTTATAAAAATACAGATACATATAAAAACTTTCACAGATAATAAACTTTCACATAAAGGTATACATAATGATCTAAGCTATACAAAAATCATGTTAATTAATCTGTATGTGCATCCGCTAATAAAAAACTATGCCAGACTTATATTTTTTTGTTCATCCAACCTTTTAAAAACTGAATAAAAAGCATACTTTCCAATTTTTTCAGAATATTATGGAGACTCTGGGTAAAAAGGGAGTCCTCCCGAATTCTTGGAAGAGTTGCAAATCTCCTGCACCTACTGATAAAGTAGCTGGTGCCAGGGCAATAGGTATAAAGTGCCCCGATGCCTAATACATGCAGAAGGGAAGCAGCTACACTATATTTTCTAGCTGTGACTGTGAGATCGAACTTTCTAAACTAAACCTTTCTATGTTGCACCCTGCCTTGTGGTAAATGTACAAACTTCCGGCCACCCACAGTTTCTTGTATGCAATGGTGTAAGTCATTTTTACCATGCAGTAGTGTTGAGCGATTATTATCGACAAAGTTGAAATCGGCACGGTTTTTATGTTGATCGGATTTTTTCGATCACGCAATAATTTAGGTGAAAATCTGCGCATAATCTATTAATATCGCGCCATTTTCAGCGCTTCCTGTCATTTTGGTGGCCAGCAAATCAGCTTAGAGAATAGAGCAGGGTGAGCTGTGTGTGCGACGTCATGACTG
Organism: Phyllomedusa bahiana; assembly: GCA_025379985.1. Classification (NCBI taxonomy): domain Eukaryota; kingdom Metazoa; phylum Chordata; class Amphibia; order Anura; family Hylidae; genus Phyllomedusa; species Phyllomedusa bahiana. The sequence continues at coordinate 56,280 of JAODAL010014514.1, read as the reverse complement.
GGATGTGTATGGTTGCGATTGGCTGGAAAAATCACATGACCTCGTTTTACATAGAACAGCCCTTCCTGTTCAGCATCAGTGTGTGTCAGTGTCTCATAGGAGTAGGACGTGTGCTCGGTCTCTGTCCAAACAGCTCAGCGAAATTGTTCTATTTGTTCACACAGACAGCTATGCTTTTAGCTGTGAACATTAGAACTTAGGTAGATTAGAGATTTGCAGATTTTAGGTACTTAGGCTGAGAATTTTAAAGGAGCATCTAGCGCTGTAAAGTCACAGTGGGAATGGGGGGTGGGGCGCGGTCAAACAGAGACAAGCTCTTTAAAGGATAGTGGATATTGTGCAGCCCAGACTTTGTTTAGACATTGCATTGCAATGGCTTTTTATTAACAGTTTTCTGGTGAAATATTACTTGTATGTTGGGCAGCCTGAACTTATATTAGGATACAGATCTTTTCTAGTAACTGCAGGTGTATTTGATAGGTGCAAAACTCCACTTTTATTATCCGTATACATTTCAGATAGGTGTTTTTTCACTTTGGCGCAGGCCAGCTTTGTTGATAGAGGCACCTTGCGCTTAAATTTGAATACAGCAATTTTGTAGTCACCGCAGGTCTATTTGATAGGTGCAAAACTCCACTTTTATTATCCGTATACATTTCAGATAGGTGTTTTTTCACTTTGGCGCAGTCCAGCTTTGTTGATAGAGGCACCTTGCGCTTAAATTTGAATACAGCAATTTTGTAGTCACCGCAGGTCTATTTGATAGGTGCAAAACTCCACTTTTATTATCCGTATACATTTCAGATAGGTGTTTTTTCACTTTGGTGCAGGCCAGCTTTGTTGATAGAGGCACCTTGCACTTAAATTTGAATACAGCAATTTTGTAGTCACCGCAGGTGTATTTGATAGGTGCAAAAAATACCTTTTATTATCCGTATACATTTCAGATAGGTGTTTTTTCACTTTGGCGCAGGCCAGCTTTGTTGATAGAGGCACCTTGCACTTAAATTTGAATACAGCAATTTTGTAGTCACTGCCGGTGTATTTGATAGGTGCAAAAAATACCTTTTATTATCCGTATACATTTCAGATAGGTGTTTTTTCACTTTGGCGCAGGCCAGCTTTGTTGATAGAGGCACCTTGCACTTAAATTTGAATACAGCAATTTTGTAGTCACTGCCGGTGTATTTGATAGGTGCAAAAAATACCTTTTATTATCCGTATACATTTCAGATAGGTGTTTTTTCACTTTGACGCAGGCCAGCTTCGTTCATATTGTTAAAGTTGAATACAGCAATTTTGTAGTCACTGCCGGTATATTTGATAGGTGCAAAAAATACCTTTTATTATCCGTATACATTTCAGATAGGTGTTTTTTCACTTTGACGCAGGCCAGCTTTGTTGATAGAGGCACCTTGCACTTAAATTTGAATACAGCAATTGTGTTTTGATTTGAGGGATTTGAGAATAGCTGTGATTTGCCGTCTTTTAATAAGAGACTTTCCAAAACTCTTCCATACCTTCTCAAATTTTTATCTTTGTGAACATGGAGCGAAATGCAGGTGGTAAGCGAGCAAAGAGGGGGCAACATTTGTCCAAAAAAGGCCACACCGATGCCAGGCTTCCAACCACTGTCACACCCTCTGTCTCCGCCTCCTCCTCCTCCGCCACCACCAAGCGTTCCTCAGCTGCCCATGTCTCTCAGAGTCATGATCAGGGATCAGCCTCCGCTTCAGCCTCCACCGTCACCCGAGTACCACCAGCACCACCAGAGACCCATCCTACCCCTTATCCTTCCACCAATTTGACGACCTGCACGCGGTACAGCGGCCAGTCTAGCAGCCAGCCTTCTGTCTTTCAGGTTTGGGAGCAGAAGAAACACTTTAACCCAAACCATCCCAAAGCCAAAAGCCTGAATGTCGGCATTGCCAGGCTTTTGGCCTTGGAAATGTTGCCTTTCCGTCTGACACAGATGGGTTCCGCCACGTCATGGCCCTTGCCTGCCCCCAATACCAGATGCCGAGCAGGCATTTCTTTGCCAGAAAAGCCGTCCCTGCCCTGGCCAGGCACGTGTCATCTAAAATTTCAAGCGCGTTGTCTGCATCTGTGTCCGGAAAAGTCCATCTCACCACCGACACATGGACAAGTAAGCACGGCCAAGGCCGCTATATCTCTGTGACAGCTCACTGGGTGAGCTGGGTGGATGTCTCTGGGGGTGACGGTGGCTCTCAGGCTTGGCGCACGCTCTTCAAAACCACAGGGATGGTGCAGGGTTCTATCCCCCAAGGTCCTAATGGTGGCATCACGGGCCCAGAGAAACCAGGCCGTGTTGAAATTAATCTGTCTTGGAGACCGTCCACACACAGGTCAGGAGCTGTGGACGGCTCTCCGCAACGAGACCGAGCGCTGGCTGGGTGACAAGAACCTTGTGCCAGGCAAGGTGGTGTGCGATAACAGGCGAAATCTGCTGGCCGCCCTTAAGATCGGTAGGCTGGAGCACATCCCTTGCCTGGCATATGTCATGAACCTCGTCGTCCAGAACTTTCTAAAGCGCTACCCGGGTCTGGACTGCCTGCTGAGGAAGGCTCGAGGTCTGAGTTTGCACTTCCCCCATTCGCACCGTGCTTTTTCCCACCTGGCTGCGTTGCAGAGTCAGCTCGGCCTCCCCGTCAACCGTCTCATTGTTGACGTGGCAACACGCTGGAATTCCACCCTCCCCATGCTCCAGTGCTTGTGGCAGCAGCGCAATGCCATTATGCAGTACGAAGTGACACATGGCCTGACAAGCAGCGGTGTGGAACTCTGGGTGTTGAGCCACCGAGAGTGGAGGCAGGTGAAAGAGCTCTGCACCATCCTTGCCAGTTTTGAAGAAGCCACCAAAATGGTCAGTGCGGACAATGCCCTTGTCAGCATGAGCATTGTGGTGATCTTAGTTCTGGAACGATCGTTGGACACTCTGAAACATCAGGTCCCGCCAGCGACGGAGGAGGAGACGGACACAGATGCGGACACGGAGCCTTTCTCTCCGTCGAATCCACAAGGCCCGACAGTTTCTCAATTTTATCGGTCTTCATTAGGCAGTGGTTCGGGGTCCAGGGCTAGTGCAAGGCGGCGCATCAGCTCTCAGGGTGCATCATCTGAGGCAAGTCAGGGCTGTGTTGAAGCTGTGCCGGAGGAAGTGGAGGAGGAGGAGGAGGAGGTATTCCTAGACACCGACGTTACCGACGTCCCTGCCTTGGAAAGAGGTTGGCGCGAATTTGAGGCGGAGGAGGAAGATCAGTTTGCTAGTGCCCCTCGACCCAGAGGCTTGGGAAATCAAGGTTCCATCTCTCACATGAGTGCTTGGATGCTCCATTTCCTCCAACATGATCCTCGCATTAAGGCCATCAAAATGAACAACAGTTACTGGGTGGCCACCCTCCTGGATCCCCGGTACAAAACAAAACTCAGCACTTTCCTTCCACCCACCCAAATAGAGAGTAAAATGCAGGAAATGGAGACCTTGCTGATTGATCAACTGGAGACATCTGTTGCGTCTGCTTCACGTTCTTCAAATGTCACGGTGGAACAACGTCAGCGACGTGACAGCAGTAGAGTGCCAAGTAGCCGTAGCGGCAGCAGCAGGCAAGGTAGCAGAAGCCTAATGGGTGACCTCTGGCAATCTTTATTTACCACCTCACCAACGCATGCAATGCAGGGCACACATACAACACACAGAGACCAGCTTAAGATCATGGTGCACGACTATCTGCGTCTCAACACCGATGTTCTTGTATGTGTTTCGGACCCAATTGACTTCTGGGTATCCAAAATGGACGAATGGCCCGAGCTCGCTCGTCACGCCATAGAGGTGTTGTCCTGCCCAGCAGCCAGCGTCATATCTGAGCGGACCTTCAGCACAGCTGGAGGAGTCATTACAGACAAACGCATCCGGCTTTCCACAGATAATGTGGATCGTTTGACTTTCATCAAGATGAATCAGGCATGGATCTCTGATGATGTTGCGGCCCTAATTGCCGAGGTCACCGATTAGTTGCCGGTCTACTTCACATTCCTCTTCAAACAAAAATGGTCCTCTTGAAAACTTTTTTTTAAAATGATCATTTCTTACTGCAATTTTTATTCTCAGTTCCCCAAAAGTTCATTTTGCTGGTTTTGCTGTGAGGAGACTGTAAAAGACAGCAAGGTTTCATGACAAAATCGTATTCCATTTACTCACTTCATCTTTAGAATTTTTTCGCATTGTCAGTGGTTTTGGGGTCATGTTGCTGTGAGATACAACTATAGTCATGGTCCTTTGGAACAGAAATGTGGCTTTTAAGTGGCATTTCTCCCTCACAATTTTTAACAGTGGCTGAGAAGTCATTTTTATAATTTTTTGGGGTCATGGTGCTGTGAGATACAGCTATAATCATGGTCCTTTGAAAAAGAAATGTGGCTTTTAAGTGGCATTTCTCCCTCACAATTTTTAACAGTGGCTGAGAAGTCATTTTTATAATTTTTTGGGGTCATGGTGCTGTGAGATACAGCTATAATCATGGTCCTTTGGAACAGAAATGTGGCTTTTAAGTGGCATTTCTCCCTCACAATTTTTAACAGTGGCTGAGAAGTCATTTTTATAATTTTTGGGGTCATGCTGCTTTGAAATGCAGCAATACTACAGGTCCTATTCTAAAAAATGTTGTTTCTAACAGACATTTGTTCTTCACAATTGTCAAAAGTGGCTCAAGGGTCATGCTTTGAATTTTTGGGGGCATTTTGCTGTGACATGCAAGTATACTACGGGTCCTATTATAAAAAAAATGTTGTTGTTTCTAACAGACATTTGTTCTCCACAATTGTCAAAAGTGGCTCAAGGGTCATGTTTTGAATTTTTGGGGGCATTGTGCTGTGAAATGCAGCTAGACTACAGGTCCTATTGTAAAAAATGTGGTTTCTAACAGACATTTGTTCTTCACAATTGTCAAGAGTGGCTCAAGGGTGACGGTGTTGTCAGAAACAGGAATAGATAGGACACTGTTAATGGACACATATTGCAAATTACTTTTTTTTGAAAGATCTTTAAATAGCTAGAAATTTCCCTGTAGTAGACAACCCATTTAATACAATTAAAAAAAAAGAAACAAAACGTGGGGGGATTCCCCCTAAAAAAAAAATGGTTTTCTAAAATTAAAACAAAATAAAAAACTTGCACGTACAAAATAGCTGATACAAATTTCCCTCTAATTGTAAAAGGGAGAAACAGGAAATTTGAACAGATGTATTTTACCAGGCAGGTATATCAATGTCCAGTTTAAAATAAAATGGTGGTTAAAAGACCCCTTTTTCCCGGCACTTTTTAATCTGTGGGTCAGACGGTTTAAGGGTCATATGGGGTACAGAACGGGTTAGTCAATGTTCAGTTCAACTAAAATGGGGGGTTTAAAGACCCCTTTTGGGGCCCCTTTTTTAAATCTGTGGGTCAGACGGGTTTAAGGGTCATTCTGCGGTACAGGACAGATTAGTTAATTCCATTCAACTAAAATGGTGGTTAAAAGACTCCTTTTCCCCGGGCACTTTTTAAAATCTGTGGTTTCAACGGGTTTATGGTCATACTGTGGTACAAAACAGGTATAAATTCCGTTCAACTAAATGGGGGATAAAGACCCCCTTTTTTCCAGCCTTTTTAATCTGGGGGCCCAGGGCAGGTTGGGGTCATGCTGTGGCCCAGGACGGGGAAGTCTTGTCCAGTGAAACTAAAAGGGGGGTTGAAAGACTCCTTTTGCGGCATTTTTAATCTGGGGTCAGCAGGTTTGGGGGTCATGCTGCGTCCAGGGCAGGAAATTTTTAAGTCCTTTTAAGTAAAAAAATGGTTTTAAAACAATGCCCCTTTGGCACTTTTTAAGTGGGTGGTTTTGGGGCAGGTTTTTTTTAAAGGGGCAGGGTGTGGGGCAAAACAGGGATTGAATGGTGTGTGACTTTTTTTCTGTGGCTTTAAACCCAATGTGTTTCTAAGAGTAGCAGAAACCCTTTGACTGTTTTTGGATGTTAATTCCAGTTCTCCCGGGCCTGTTTGGGTGGTTTAAAAATAAGGTGTTTTCCTTTCCCAAGACTTTTTGGTACGGGGTAACATTATCGACATCGGAAATCGTCCTTTAAATTTCCATACGACTAAAAACCCAATACGATAGTCAACGTAATCGTTTCATTTCCCCTACCAGCAGTCAAAAGTTTTCCTATTATGGTAAAGCTATATCAAGGGGCTGTGTCAGACTGGATGTCGGGGCCCACCAGTGAAGCCCATTTTTTGGGACTCCTTTTGAAATTGTGAAATTTGGGGGGCCATGCTACAGTATTGACATAACTGAACTGCCTCTTGCTTTTTCCTCTATTTCTCTGCCCTTCCCCCCTGAAAAGGGCAGCCCAAAGTTTTCCAGAGGTCCCCTTTGCCCAGGCCCACCAAAACCCCCATCAGGGGATTCCCATGCTCCTTTGGGGGCCAGTCCGAGCGTGTCAATGGTATGTGAAAGGGTGGGGTGGGCTTGTAAAAATGAAAATGGAAGGGGAAAATGGGTTTTTTTTTTCAAAAAAAAACATTCAAAAAATTTTCTCCTTGAAGCCCAAATGTCAAAATTTGAAAAGTATATTTTGGAAACTTTGCACATACAAAAAACTTTCTATAACACAAGTTAAATTCAAAGAAAAAGCAGTGGACCAAGCGGGGGTTTCACGGGGTAGCACTGTATTTCATTTGTTCGACTGACCGTGCATCAGAGTGTTCTTAAAATTTAAAACTCAGTTTCCCCAATTCCATTTTAAATAATTCCACAGGGCACAATCAACTATAGCGCAACCCAAAATATGACTTTTGCACAAAATTTTCAGCCAAAAAATAGAACAACAGGGAAATTTGGGGGGAAAAATCCTTTATAGGAATTTACTGTAAAAATTGAACAATTGTTAAATCACATTTTTGTGATGAACTTTTTTTTTTTATTTTTAATATGTTCCATTAACTGTCACAAAGACTTACTACCTATTTGTAGAGATTTATTTCAGCTTGTGCGGAATCTGGGATGCAAGGTCAAACTGCAAGTGGCATATCAAAGTGTTACCCGTGTTACCCCCCCTTTTAGTATTCCTGTCTATTTTTTAACCTCACCAGGGTTCGATAGAAACTACGGTGAGGGACTTAAACCCTCGTTCTTCATTTTTGTTTCCTGTATTTTTCTTCGGGATCCTGACTACACATTTCTTGTAGTATTAAGAGAGACTTTCTGGTTCCGACTTCGGTTGTCTTTAGTTATTCTTCTGATTCTTTTTTTGGTACCCGGGGGATCCCCTTTTTGGGTTTATCTCAGCTTGTCTGACCCAAATTTTGCCTTTTTCGTGTCTGTCAGTTTCCTGTTTGTTTTTTCCGGGTTTTTTTTGTGTTTTCCTGTCTAAATCAGGGAGAGGCACATTGGGGGGTCACTCTTTTTTCCCGGGGGTTATTTTCCTTTGACGGGAAAGTTCAGGAAAAAATAACCCTGACACAGAATTCAAATTTTTTCTGAAGTTAACAACTCTACGAGGCAAATAACCAAGATCATGCATTGACGCCATCGTCCTCCATCTTCCATCTCAGACAATAACCCTTCCCAAAGAAAAATACATTCCCAGAATACTCTCCCAATGAATTAGTTCCCCAAAAACCAAAAATCTACAATCAATTTCTGTGCCCATGTTTTTGTGATACTCCCATCAGTTTTTGGACGTGGTGCTTAGACCCCACTGGTGGAGTTAATTCTTGTGGCTTCCATTGAAGTTTTACTCTTTGGGATCACCAGAAAAAGTTAATTCTTAGGGCCCACCATATGGAACTAATTTCTTGGTCCCACCAGTGAAAACTACTTCCCAGGACGACCATTAGAATTAATTCTTCAAGCTCACCAGTAAAGTTAATTGTTGGCGACCACTAGTAACGCTAACTTTAGGAGCCCATCGGTGAAGTTAATTCTTCAGGACGACCATTAGATTTAATTCTCTGTGCCCACCAGTGGAGTTACTTCTTGGGGTCCTACTACTCTACATGACTGCAAATTCTACACATGGCTCTTGCACTCTGCTTCCCTTTCTCTTCCCCTTTCCCTAAAAACTAGCCTCAGGCTTGCCATGCACAAAGGCCCACCGATGGTTCCCCCTGCTCCCCAGTCCAAGCCTGACTCCCATGCTCATAGCTCTATGCCTACTTGGATCACTATAAAATAAAAAGGCACCCCTACACTACGGTGCAGGAACATCTTAAGACACCTTACATGCTTCTTTTAGGATTGGAAAAACTAGGGAAGAGGCAGTAAATGGTTAGACCAACTACTCATCTCTACTAAATCCCTGTAGATAAGTGGAATCATTGCTTACCTAAAATGTATATATAAAACACAAATAATAACAATTGTCTTCTTAGAATTGTCCCAATGTACCTACAAAACATTTATGACATTTTCCATATTTATTGCACACAGAACTGAAACATGCAGGTTTGGGGCTCATGCTGTGGCCCAGGACAGGGATAAATCTATGTCCAGTGAAAATAAAAAGGTGGTTGAAAGACTCCTTTTTGCGGCAATTTTTAATCTGGTGGTCATGCAGGTTTAGGGCTCATGCTGTGGCCCAGGTCAAGGATATTCTATATCCAGTGATACTAAAATTTTGGTTTAAAGACTTCTTTTACCATCAGTCTTTAAATCTGGGGGTCATGCAGGTTTTGGGCTCATGCTGTGGCCCAGGACAGGGATAGTCTATGTCCAGTGAAACTAAAATGGGGGTTAAAAAACTCATTTTTGCGGGCAACTTTTTAATCTTTTGGGGGGCATGTTTGGTTTTGGGCTCATGCTGTTTGGGCCCAGGACAGGGATAGTCTATGTCCAGTGAAACTAAAATGGTGGTTGAAAGACTCCTTTTTGCAGCACTTTTTAATCTGGGGTCATGCAGGTTTGGGGCTCATCTGTGGCCCAGGACAGGGATAGTCTAGTCCAGTGAAACAAAAAATGGTGTTTGAAAGACTCCTTTTTGCGACACTTTTAATCTGGGGGTTCTGCAGGTTTGGGGCTCATGCTGGGCCCGGACAAGGATAGTCAAAAGTCCGGAAACTAAAATGGTGGTTGAAAACTCCTTTTGGCGGCACTTTTTAATTTGGGGGGGTCATGCGGGTTTGGGGCCATGCTGGCCCAGGACGGGGATTCTAGTCCATGAAACTAAAATGGGGTTGAAAGACCCCCTTTTTTGCGGCATTTTTTAATCTGGGTCATGCAGGTTTGGGGCTCATCTGCGTTCCGGGACGGGAAAATTTCAATGTCCCATTCAAGTAAAAAATGGTTAAAAATCAAATCCTTCTGGCACTTTTTATTTTGGGGGTGATGCCAGGTTAAGGGCGGGTTTGGGGTGAAAAGAAGGAAAATTTAAATGGTGTGTGACTTTTTTTCTTGGTTTTATAACCTAATGTGTTCCAAAATTTACACTACCATTTGACTGTTGTGGATTTTAATTCAGCTTCTCCGGGCCCTTTTTTGGTGTAAGAATAAGGTGTTGTTCCTCTCCCATAGACTTTAATAGCATCGGGATAACTTTTAATCACTAGGGAAATCGCTTGAAAATTGCCGGAAAAGACTATCAACCCAAGACGATAGTCAACGAAAACGCTCACCCTACACAGCAGTTCAATAAGATTTCCTATTATGTAAACTGATATCAATGGGCTGTGTCAGACTGGTTTCGGGGCCCACCAGTGAACCCATTCTTGGACTCGCTTTTGTAATTGTGCAATTGGGTCCATGCTACAGTTTTTGACATAACGTACTTTGCCTCTTCTTTCTTCCCTCTATTTCTCTCCCTTCCCCCGAAAAGCAGCCCTATTTTTCTCAAGGCCCACCTTCCCCGGGGCCCACCATACCCCCCTAAAGGATTCCCATGCTCCTTTGGGGGCCATCCGAGCGGTCAATGGTTTTATGTGAAAGGGGTGGGGTGTGGCTTGTAAAAATGAGAAATGGTAGTGAAAAGGGGTCATTGTTCTATAAAAACATTCTAGATTCTCCTTGAACCCAATGTCAAAATTTGCAAGTAGATGTGGTACTTCTCACATACATTAATTTTTCTATAACACAAGTTATAATTCTAAGACAAGCAGGGGATCAAGCTGGGTTCACAGGTAGCAGCTGCATTTCATCTGTTAAAGAAAACCTGTGCCAGGGTTTTTCTTAAAATCAATCTCATTTTTCACACATTTTTCCATATTAATTTTTCACAAAGGGCAAAATTTAACTATAGCGCAAGCCATAATATGACTGCTGCACATAAATTCAGCCTAAAAAATAGCAAGCAACAGGTGGTAATTGTGGGAAAATCCATTTATAGGAATTTACTGTAAGAAATTGAACAATTGTGTAAATCACATTTTTGTGATGAACATTTTTATTTTATTTTTAATATGTTCCATTAACTGTGTCACAATAGACTTACTATCCTATTTTGTAGAGATTATATTTCAGCTTGTGCTGTGAATACTGCAGGCAAGGTCAACTGTAATGTGGCTATAATCAATGTGTTAGCAGTGTGCTACCACCCCTGTGAGTAGTTCCTGTCTATTTTTAACCTCAGCCAGGGTTCTGTATAGAATCTACGGTGAGGTACTTAAACCTCTATGTTTCTTCATTCTGTGCCTGTGATTGCTTCGGTATCCTGGCTAGCACATTTTCTTTGTAGTATTAGAGAGAGACTTTCTGGTTCCTGACTTCGGCTTGATCTTCAGTTATTCTTCTGATTCTTGTTTTGGTACTGCGATCCCCTTTTGGCTTTATCTCAGCTTGTCTGACCAAGATTTGCCTTTGTTCGTGTCTGTCAGTTTCCTGTTTGTTTGTCCTGGTTCGTTTGTGTTTTCCTGTCTAAATCAGGGAGAGGCACATGTGGGGGGTCACTCTTTTCCAGGTGGTTATTTTCCTTTTGACAGGGAAAGTTCAGGAAAAGATAGATCCCTGACACAGAGATTCAAATTTTTCTGAAGTTAACAACTCTACCGAGGCAAATAACACAAGATCATGCTATTGACGCCATCGTCCTCCTTCTTCCATCTCAGCACAATAACCTCTTCAAATGAAAAATACATTCCCAGAATACTCTCCCAATGAATTAGTTGCCCAAACAAAAAATCTACAATCAATTCTGTGCCCATGTATGTGATACTCCCATCAGTTTTGGACTGTGGTGCTTAGACCCCACTGGTGGAGTTAATTCTTGTGGCTTCCATTGAAGTTTACTCTTTGGGATCACCAGAGAAGTTAATTCTTAGGGCCCACCAATGGAACTAATTCTTGGTCCCACCAGTGAAACTACTTCCTCAGGACGACCATTAGAATTAATTCTTCAAGCTCACCAGTGAAGATAATTATTGGCGACCACTAGTAACGCTAACTTTAGGAGCCCATCGGTGAAGTTAATTCTTCAGGACGACCATTAGATTTAATTCTCTGTGCCCACCAGTGGAGTTACTTCTTGGGGTCCTACTACTCTACATGACTGCAAATTCTACACATGGCTCTTGCACTCTGCTTCCCTTTCTCTTCCCCTTTCCCTAAAAACTAGCCTCAGGCTTGCCATGCACAAAGGCCCACCGATGGTTCCCCCTGCTCCCCAGTCCAAGCCTGACTCCCATGCTCATAGCTCTATGCCTACTTAGATCACTATAAAATAAAAAGGCACCCCTACGCTACGGTGCAGGAACATCTCAAGACACCTTACATGCTTCTTTTAGGATTGGAAAAACTAGGGAAGAGGCAGTAAAATGTTAGACCAACTACTCATCTCTACTAAATCCCTGTAGATAAGTGGAATCATTGCTTACCTAAAATGTATACATAAAACACAAATAATCACAATTGTCTTCTTAGAATTGTCCCAATGTACCTACAAAACATTTATGACATTTGCCATATTTATTGCACACAGAACTGAAACATGCAGGTTTGGGGCTCATGCTGTGGCCCAGGACATGGATAGTCTATGTCCAGTGAAACTAAAATGGTGGTTGAAAGACTCCTTTTTGCGGCACTTTTAATCTGGTGGTCATGCAGGTTTGGGGCTCATGCTATGGCCCAGGACAGGGATAGTCTATGTCCAGTGAAACTAAAATGGTGGTTGAAAGACTCCTTTTTGCGGCACTTTTTAATCTTGGGGTCATGCAGGTTTTGGGCTCATGCTGTGGCCCAGGACAGGGATAGTCTATGTCCAGTGAAACTAAAATGGTGGTTGAAAGACTCCTTTTTGCAGCACTTTTTAATCTGGGGGTCATGCAGGTTTGGGGCTCATGCTGCCTTCCAGGACAGGGATATTCAATGTCCAGTTTAAGTAACATGATGGTTCAAATCATACTGCCTTCTGACACTTTTTAATTTGTGGGTGAGGCAGGTTTAAGGGTCAGACTGTGGTGCAAGACAGGGATAGTGAATGGTGTGTGACTTTTTTTCTGTGGCTTTTATAACTTAAGTGTGTTGCCTAAGATGTAGCACGTATCCATTTGACTGTTGTGGATGTTAATTCCAGCTTCTCCAGGCCTGTTTGGGTGTAAGAATGAAGGTGTTGTTCCTCTCCCATAGACTTTAATGGTCATCGGAGATAATCTATTATCGACTATCGGAAATCGTCTTGATAATTGCCGATATCGACTATAAACCCAATGACGATAGTCAACGTAATCGCTCATCCCTACACAGCAGTCAATAAGATTTCCTATTATGGTAAAGCTGATATCAATGGGCTGTGTCAGACTGGATGTCTGGGGCCCACCAGTGAAGCCCATTCTTGGGACTCGCTATTGTAATTGTGCAATTGGGGTCCATGCTACAGTATTGTACATAACTGTACATGCCTCTTGCTTTCTTCCTCTATTTCTCTGCCATTCTCCCTGAAAAGCAGCCCTAGTTTTCTCAGAGGTCCACCTTGCCCAGGGCCCACCATACCCCTCATCAGAGGATTCCCATGCTCCTTTGAGGGCCAGTCCGAGCGTGTCACTGGTTATGTGAAAGGTGTGGGGTGTGGCTTGTAAAAATGAGAAATGGTATGTGAAAATGGGTCATTGTTTCTATAAAAACATTCTAGATTCTCCTTGAAGCCCAATGTCAAAATTTGGCAAGTATGATGTGGTACTTTGCACATACATTAACTTTCTATAACACAAGTTATAATTCTAAGACAAGCAGTGGACTCAAGCTGGGTTCACAGGTAGCAGCTGCATTTCATCTGTTCGACTGACCTGTGCATCAGAGTGTTCTTCAAATTAATCTCAGCTTCACACAGTTTCCATATTAATATTCACACAGGGCACAATCAACTATAGCGCAAGCCATAATATGACTGCTGCACATAAATTCAGCCTAAAAAATAGCAAGCAACAGGTGGTAATTGTGGGAAAATCCATTTATAGGAATTTACTGTAAGAAATTGAACAATTGTGTAAATCACATTTTTGTGATGAACATTTTTATTTTATTTTTAATATGTTCCATTAACTGTGTCACAATAGACTTACTATCCTATTTTGTAGAGATTATATTTCAGCTTGTGCTGTGAATACTGCAGGCAAGGTCAACTGTAATGTGGCTATAATCAATGTGTTAGCAGTGTGCTACCACCCCTGTAAGTAGTTCCTGTCTATTTTTAACCTCAGCCAGGGTTCTGTATAGAATCTACGGTGAGGTACTTAAACCTCTATGTTTCTTCATTCTGTGCCTGTGATTGCTTCGGTATCCTGGCTAGCACATTTTCTTTGTAGTATTAGAGAGAGACTTTCTGGTTCCTGACTTCGGCTTGATCTTCAGTTATTCTTCTGATTCTTGTTTTGGTACTGCGATCCCCTTTTGGCTTTATCTCAGCTTGTCTGACCAAGATTTGCCTTTGTTCGTATCTGTCAGTTTCCTGTTTGTTTGTCCTGGTTCGTTTGTGTTTTCCTGTCTAAATCAGGGAGAGGCACATGTGCGGGGTCACTCTTTTCCAGGTGGTTATTTTCCTTTTGACAGGGAAAGTTCAGGAAAAGATAGATCCCTGACACAGAGATTCAAATTTTTCTGAAGTTAACAACTCTACCGAGGGCAAATACAAAAGATCATGCATTTGACGCCATCTCCTCCTTCTTCCATCTCGCACAATACCCTCTTCAAATAAAAAAATACACCCCCGATTTCTCCAATGAATTATTTGCCCAAAACAAAAAAATCTACAATAATTTTCTGTGCCATGTATGTGTACCCCCATCAGTTTTGGACTGTGTGTTTTGACCCCCTGGGGAGTTTTTTCTTGTGGCTTCCATTGAATTTTTACTCTTGGGATCCCGGAAGTTAATTCTTAGGGCCCCCCAATGGAAACAATTCTTGGGTCCCACCAGGAAAACTACTTCCTCAGGGACGACCATTAGAATTAATTCTTCAAGCTCACCTGAAGTTAATTATTGGGCCACTAAAGAACTTTAGGAGCCCATGTGAAGTTAATTTTCGGGCGACCATTAATTTATTTCTGTGCCACCATGGAGTTTCTTCTTGGGGTCCCATACTTACATGACTGCAAATTTCACAGGCTTTGCACTCTGTTTCCCCTTTTTTTTTCCCCCTTTTCCCCCAAAAAAAGCCTCAGGTTGCCCTGCCAAAGGCCCACCCTGGTTTCCCCCCGCTCCCCCGTCCCAAGCCTGATCCCCTGCCTAGCTCTATGCTACTTTGATCACTATAAAATTTAAAAAGGGGACCCCACGTTGGTGGGAACACTCAAGACCCACATGCTTCTTTTAGGGTTGGGGGAAAAACTAGGGAAAGGCTTTAAATGGTTAGCCCAAAAATTAACTCATCTTTAAAACCCTGTGTGTGGAATCATTGCTTACCAAAAATGTTAAAATAAAAAAACCAAATAATAACAATTTTCTTTTAGAAGGTCCCAAAAGTACTACAAAACATTTAAAGGGGACATTTCCCTTTATTTATTGCACAAAAGAACAAACAGTTAAACGGGGCCCTATATTGAAATTGCTAACCAAAGAAAACCCCCTTTTGGGTAAAGTTGCCCAAATTTTTAAAGTGGTTTTTTATAAGCTAATTTGCAGGGTTTTGACAAATAAAGGGTTTGCCCCAAGCTGGTTTCGCAATTTATAAAAAACTATGACATGATTATTGAAGACACTTTGTTTTTTGACATTTTTAAATAAAAATTATATACACCCTTTACTTTTTTAGCCAATAAACAACTGTAAAGCCAAAAACCAAATTAAAACCCGGGTATTTTGTATTTCCCATAATTTGAAGGGGGATGTATGATATGGAGAATTTGGGTTTGGGAAAGCAAAAATCCTGTTAAATTAGGCATTTGGTTTAATGAAGGTTATTTTATTAATTGCAGCCAAACAGGGCATCAAACTGACTTTGCATGTTATTCACTTTAAACTTTGGTAAAAACTCTGGGTTTTTAATTAATCAAAAAAAAATTTAAATGGATTAAATTTTAAAAAAAAAAATTGGGGAGGCATTTTTTTCCCAAAAAAAATAATGTCAAAATGTTTTGAGGATTTATTATTTACTGTACATACTCGAGTATAAGCCGAGTTTATCAGCACAAAAAAAGTGCTGACAAAGCCTTCCTCGGCTTATACTTGTGTCACCGTCGGGGGCCCGGGGCGCGCCAGGGAAAGGGGTTTCCCGACGGAAAAACCTTTCCTTTTTCAGCTGTTCCCGGAGCCCCAAAGGGAGTGCAACAGCTAAAGACAAAATTTTGGAGCAAGAAAAGCGCCCCCTGCCCACAATAGGACTCCGGAAGGCTGGAAGCAGACTTGCGGCCTTCAAAAGTATCCGGCTGGGAAGCTGACGGAGCGCCTCGAATCAATGGGGGAGAGAGGTGAGTATTTGTATTTTTTTTAAAAACCTTGCTTATACCTTGTATGGGGGACATATGCCTGCCTAAACCTGCCTATGGGGGAAAAACCCGCCCTTTGGGGGGCCCTTTTTAAACTGCCTATCCCTCCCAATGAAATTTTTAAATTGGTTTTTCCCCTTTTTTTTATTTTTAAAAAATTTTACAAATTTCCCGCTGCATTTTTCCACCCTAGGCTTTCCTAAAAGCCCAGAAATTTTTCCCAGTTTTTGTGGCAAAATCGGGTTGTTTTCCGGGCTTATATTGGGTGGGCCTTTTTCTCGGGGTATTTTGGGTTATTTAAATCTCAAATTTTAAAAATTTAAAAATGTCCCCCTTTATTTGTTTATTGTTTTCTTTCCAAAATTAAAAAAGATTTCATTCCCCTACAATTTTTGTAATAAAGTATGATGATTGCTATCTTCATTACCACTCTAGCTCCTGTTTTCCCAAACTTAACATATGTTTGACATGGAATTTGAAAATTTTTCCCAAGTTGGGAAAATTTTTGTATCGGGAATGAAAAACCTTGATGTAAAAAAAAAGCAGTCCCCCCAAAAACTCTGGAGTGACAGCAGTGGGGGACAACTAGGTAACATCAGGGTTTTTTTTTTTACTTTTTTTTTTTCCCACCCGGCCCCCAAATTGCTCCCATAATTTTTTTTAAATGAAAAAACTCTTTCAACTTTTATTTGGTAAACAGGGGCATTTGAGACTGATTAAGAAATTTAAGAAAATAAAAACAGGGGTTAAAACCGGCCCAAAAGGGGTTTGGTTTTTCCTTGGGAAAACCCTTTTTTGGGAACAAATTCTTAGCGTTTTAAAAGTCTTTCTCCGGGCCCTTACTATATTAAAAATTAAAGTAGCAAACATTGGTAAAGGAAACAAACTTCCTACACATCTACCAATAACTTTATTTTAGCTTTTCGTATATCTATCAGTTATTTGAGTAAAATTTTCCCTTTAAACCCTTGTTTAAAACTGACTTCATACTAATGTTTTAAAAAATGATCCCTACCTCCCATAAACATAATTTTTTAAGGTTTCTAAAAAGCCACTTTTCCCCAAATTCTGTTTTATTTTCCCAAATTAAAAAGGCCTCTTTAAAAAGGGGGCCATCAGGTTCCTATGGGGGGCACCTCACTGAGTAAAATAGGGGTAGCAGGGCCAAAAAAAAAGGGAACCCTCCCCCCCCAGAGGCCCAAAAAAAAGAGGCTCAAAGGGGTTGATGCAAACCCTAGTTAAAAAGTTTTTGAAAACAAATATGGGGGGGTTTTGGGGAGCTTTTGGGGGTTTTGGAAAAAAGGGTTTTCTAAAAAAAATCTCATGGAAAAACCAAAGGGTCACCAACAAAGATGTTTTACATTGCTTAAGCCCAGAATTATTATTCGGGGGGGAAAAGTCCCCAGGGGGGGAAACTGGATTTATTTTGGTCGTTTACTTTTAAAATTTTTCCCTAGAAATGGAAAATTTTTTAATTTTAAAAGGAAATTTTGCAAAAAAGAAAAAAAAGGAGACCAAAGGCCCTTATTGGAATCACAAGAAGACCCGGGGGCTAAAACCCCCGGGGAAATTGAAAAAAAATTGAGGAGAACAAAAGGGGAAATGGCAAAAACAGATCAAACAGGGGTTCCAAAGGTTGATACAATGAAAAAAAAAAAAAACAAAGGGAAACCTGGTCCCGCAGAAATTTTGAAAAATGAAGCTCCGGTATGGGTTTAAAAACCCTGTAACTAAAGAAGAGCCCCCCAAAAAGATTTTTATTTTACTTCATGGCTATAAAATTAAAATTTTTTTAAAAAGCAACTGAAACCTCTATCCAATCGGGAACAAAACCCTTTTTTGGAAAAGGGCCCCTTTGTAAGGGGTTTAAAATTAAAAAAATTTTCCCTATTTTGGGTTTTGTTTTCACAGAGCCCCCTTGGGCTATTTCCCAGCTTCAAAATCACAGTTCCTGTTCGGGGTTTTGGTGGAAAATTCCCTAAAATATTTGGGGGGCATAAAAGTTTGTTTTTTCCCCTAGCTGACCCCCTTAGGGGGAAAAATTTGGGTACAAAAAGGGGTTTTAAACAGCAGAGCACAAAGCTCCCAAAAGCTCTAAAGGGTTAAAGTTTGTCAGTAAGACCCTGGGGTTTGCAAAAAAAACAGAGCGGAAAGACATCCCCATCCCAAACCAAATTTCCAGCCAGCCCCCTGGGTAGAGGTCCCCAACCTAGGGAAGTTATGGTCCACAAGCGGAGATAAAGAACTCCCTTTAACCCTAAAAAAACCCCAAAATCGGGAACCATCAAATTTGGAAAAAATCTTTAAAAAACGTTCCCTTAAAAATGTTTTAAAACCTAAAATAAAATGTGGTTAAATATCTTTTTTAAAGGGGTTTTGCCACAAAAAAAATTTGACATGGGAAGTTTGTAAATTAAATAATAAACTTTTTCCAATTTTCATTAATAAAATTCAGCACCGTTTTTGTTTTGTGTTCCTTTGGGTAAATCCTTTGTTTAAAAGTCGTCTCCGGGGAAAAGACCGGGCTGGAGCCCTCACTCCTGGTCAGCCCACCCTCAAAAACATCCCCCTTCCCTCTCAGACAGAAAAAAAAAAAAACAAAAGTGTTAAAACCCCCAGGTAAAAGTCTTTTCCCCCCTCCTGTCCCTTGTATTTCCTTATAAATTATTTAAAACAGTGAAAAATAAATTTAAAAAAAAAGAAACCCATGAGGTTTGTGCTTTGTTTAAGGAGAAAAAAATTCCCCCGGGGGTTTTGGTTTTCGTGAAAGGGATTTGAACCGGGGACCCTTGTGCCTGGGGGCCCAAATTTTTTTACTTTTTGAGCCTAAAATTTAGTACTTACAGTTCTCCCCCATAACCAAAACCTTTCTTTGACTAAAGAGAGGAAAGGCCTGGTGATGGAAACCTGCCGGGTCACATGATTTGCAATTCAAAAAAAATCCCCACACGACCCCTTCTGAGCCAAAAAATTTTTAAGAGGGTTTTATTAAAAGGAGGAAAAAGAAATGAGATTGTGGCAAAACCCCTTTAAATGTAAAAGAGGGGTTAATTTACTTGTGAGAAACTTTCCCAAAAGCCCCATTAGAGGCAAACCCCAAAATGGGTCCCCCCCCTTGGAAAAAACGAATGCAGCAAGGGGGCCCCAAAAAAACTACAGTTGCACTGAAAATAAAAAGAAGGATATACAAGTTAAAAATGCTGTTTTGTCTGCAAAAAATTTTATTTGGGGGGGAAAGAAGAAAACCAATGTCTTTGGGGATTAACAGGGAGGGAAATGAAAAAAACAAAGGGCAAATTTAGATTTAAAAATTGGGGGAAAACTTTACAAACCCTTATTGGGCTTACTAATGGGAAATTTTTTTACAGTTTTAAAAATTTAAAATTTTTCTTTGCTGTGATTCGATTATTTCTAACGCTGCATTTAATTTCTTAAAATCATTCCAGCAGAAAATAGATCTGTGCTCGAAACAAATAGACTCATGTAAGGTGCTGGCTGCTGTTTTGCTTTCATGAATATATAAATAAATGATAAAAATGGCAGGATTGTTTTTATATTAAAAAACAAAAGATTTTTACAAAAAAATACTTCAAATATTCAGAAAAAAAAGTTTTTGGGTGCTGAAAAAAGTGACAGTCGAACAAACCATAGAAATTTTTTTGTAAGAGTCTTGTCACATCACATTTTTAACATTGGGGGAGATTTTTGTAATCCCCATCAATACAATGAAAATGTTTAAATTGAAAGTCCCAAAAATGCACCCGAATTAAAATAATGGTTTTATAAAAAACTGGTTTCATGTTTTGACTAAACTAGTCTAAGAGGGGGGAAATTTTTAAAAAAGATTTTTTAACCCGAGTAATTTTTAGGCAACATGTTTCTTTTTCTTTTCACAAGTAGCGTTTACATAAATGAGTGCAACTTTTGAGTTGTTTAACACCGAGCTCTGCACTTTTTTGAACAGTGGGCAGAACCGGACAAAAGGGGTGGCCTCACCCTTTTCTAAATTCCACTAGAAAAATGGGGAAAAATTAATAGCATTTTACTTTCCGGGTGCTTTCTCATTAAGCATGAGGGGGGGGAAAAAATCTCTCCTTGGGAGCAACCAAATTAAGGTGTGTAGTTTTTTTTGTTTTGCCTTTTTGCCCCCTACTCACCTCTGCATATCACAAGGGATTTTGGGAAAAAGGGGCTGGGGAAAGCTCACTGCGCCCCTATAGGTTTAACAAATCCTCAATTTTCTTCTGATTCCCCTGGGAAACTTTTTGGGAAACAAAAAGGAATAATTGTCAAGCCCAAATTGCTCATCCCACATACCCCCCGGTTTTGGGGTTTTTTTGCCCCCAAAACAGGTAAAAGGGAGGGGCGGAAAATTGGCTTGGGCTGGGGGAGGCAAGTGGTCGGGATGAGGAAGGGGGAAAATCTCTCCTTATGGGGAAACACCCGGGTTTAAGGGTGGTAAGTGTTTTGGTTTTTTCCCTTTAAAACCCCCCCACTTCCCCATCTTTCATATCACAAGGCTATGTTTAAAAGGGGGCTGGAAATCACTCGCCCCCCTATAGGTTTTTAAAAAAAATCCTCGATTTACTTCGATTCCAAAAGAATCTTTTAGAAAGCAAAAAGGAATAATTGTCAAAAACCCAAAAATTGGGGCCAATCCCACATAAAGCGTTTTTGGGGTTTTGCCCCAGTCAAGCCAATATCGCTCTGCCTACACTGAAAGGGGGGAAAAAACCCCCAAAAGCTATGTTAAAAGAGCAATATTGGCCCGACAATTATTCCCCTTTTTGCTTCTCAAAGATTCAGTGAAAACAAAAGTAAATTGAGGGTTTTGGTTTCAAAACCCTTTAGGCGCAGTGAGTTTCCAGCTCCCTTTTTTATTAAAGTCTCATTAAGACAGGCATGTTTAACACCAGTCTTAATAAATTCCCTCCTAAGTTTACACTTTCTGTGAATTGGCTTAGTTGTTGCCCGTAAATTGGGCCCATTTTTGTTTTTTGCATCTTTTTTTTTACACAAAATCACACAGCAGCCCCCCCTTTTTCCCGTAAAATTTAATGCCCCCCTTTTCAAAGCCATGTTCTTTTGTCCCAAAACAACAAACAGAAGTGTTAAAATGTTCTGAAATAACAAACGTGATGTGTTACCCGTTTGAAAACCAAAAGGTTTACATACCCTAAAAAAAGACCCCATAAGCATGGTTTTTTTTTCACCCATCTGACATGAAAACAGAATAAACCTTAGTATTTTAGGTCAATTACGATCACCAAAATTATTTAAATGTGCCAAATCCCCCGAAAAAAATTAGAGAGAGAATTTTAAAGGGATTTTTTTTACTTTTTTGGGAAAAATCAAAAAATTTACATTTCATTTCATTAGTATTTTTGGGATCATTTCCCTTAAACTTAATTTACTTGGGGGCAAACCCTTTTTTGGAAAACCTTTTCCCTAAGCTGCTCAAAAAATAGTTGGTTTGGAATTTTTTTGGGCCCCTTCCTCTTGACAGAACTGGGGGGAAACTGAAACCGTTTTTTAAAATGACTTGGGTCACTCCTGCCTTTTTAGCGTTGCCCATTTAAAATTTTCAATAGGAAATTTAGGAAACAGAGGCCCTTTGGGGATGGGCCCCTTCCCAAAAAAAAAATTTATTGGTTACCTTAAGCCACTTTGTAACCAGTTTGGCAGTATGCTTTGGGTCCCCTTGGTTTCCCTTTGGAAGACCTATTTCACCCAATTTTAACTTCCGGGCGTGTCGAGATGTTGTTTTATATTGCCAAAAATAATCTTTTTCCCCTCAAAATCCCAAATCTATTTTGTGAAGTGCTTTCCCCCTCCTGCAGAAAAACAACCCAAAAAAATGATCTCCCCCCCCTGTGTTTCACAGTTGGAAAGGTTTCTTAGCTTCCCCCTTTTCCTTTTTCCTCCAAATGTAATGAGGGGCATTTGCCAAACATTTTCAATTTTAGTTTTCTCAACTACAAGACCCCTTTAAAAAAATGTAGGTCTTGTTCCTGTTGCTTTTAAACTTTAAATCTGGCTTTAATGTTTTTTTTGGTGGGGCTTCTTCCTGGCAGGGGGCCTTTCACCCTTTTGGGATACAGTACTTGTTTCATTGGATAATAATAAAAAAGAGTGAAGAAATCAGGCAAACCTTTTTTTCAGGCTAAGGGGTATTTTTTGATGTGACTTCGAGAAACAAGCTCCCTTCTTCAACATGATGAAACAAAAATTAAAAATTCCACAGGTTTTTTTAACACACAAGACCGGGCCCTTTCAAAGACTTAAAATTTCTTAAACATAACAAATGCAATAAACAAACAATCATTACAACAGTCAAACAATAACTACTGGAAACTTGTGAGGTAGACAGAGGGCAAAAAATCTCCGTCTTACTAAAGCCATCACGTTAATTTTGGGCCTCACAGTTTCACAAAAATTTGACAAAAAAACCTAGCATGGATTTTTAAAACCCCCTTTTTGCAAGTCTTAAAATTTTTTTGCTTTAAATTTTTAAATTCCCATTCCTTCTCTCCCCTGCGTCTTAAATGTCCCTTTAAAACCAAATCTTCAACTTAAATACGGGGCCCCTCCGGAGAAGTGTTTGCCACGGGAAGATCATTTTTCTACTGTTTTTAATAAAAAACGTGGGAGTTTTCATGCGCGGGGCTGAGCCCTTTGCCCGTTTCCCCCACATAAAGGCCTTGGTCGGGCATTGCCACACAAAAACAATCACCACATTGCAGACCTGAGGAAAAGTCCCCCTAATTCTGTGCACCTGCGGGGACGTGGGATAGGAAACCCTGTCAGCAGTGGGATGTGCCTGCAGGTCTTGACCTGTTTTGCGGGGCAGGGTAAGGTGCCTTTTCATTTTGGGGCCTTCAGGGCGCCCGACAATAATACCCGCAGGTTTGGGGTTGCCAAAAGGAAGAGGGGGGGGACGGGAATGCCCTTTGATTCTATTGCCTTAGTACACGTTAATTTTCCTTGGCAAATTTTTCGAAGGATCTCCCTGGGGTTTAGTTACAACTAGGGGCACTCGTTTTTCCCCTTTTTGGTCTCTTTGGACGTGAGAAACCCTGTCTCTGTTGATAGGGGGTCGTTTTGGGCTGATTTGTTGCCGTCACTTTTGGTTTGAAAACCCCAAAAGGGGAAAATTTTGTCCCAGAACCAGGAGGTGTTTGTCCGGCTGTCTTGTGGAGAAAAATCGATTGTCCCGTATAGCCTGCTGAGATAAGGATTGCTTTGTTTTTTTGGGGGTGGAAGCTGCTTTGAGGTGGGCCGTTCTGCTGGGGTTTGGGGACACGATGTAGTAGCCGGGGCTTTGATGTTATTGTATATCCAGAAAGTGGATTTTTCTCTCTGAAGGGGTAAGCTTGGGGTTGATGGTGGGGTGAAGTTATTGAAGTCATTATGGAAAATAATAGGGCCCCTCGCCCGCAGTCCAGATGACAAGA
Source organism: Phyllomedusa bahiana (assembly GCA_025379985.1). NCBI lineage: Eukaryota > Metazoa > Chordata > Amphibia > Anura > Hylidae > Phyllomedusa > Phyllomedusa bahiana. The sequence goes on along the minus strand of JAODAL010014514.1, from coordinate 32,929 downwards.
TATCACGTTAACGAGGACTCAGGGTTTGGGGTCATTATAATACGCTCCTTCCAGTTCAGCCATAAAGAGTTTGCATACTGGGCCCCACACTGACCCCATTGAATTTCCCCATTCGCTGAATAAGGTCCCTCCAAATTTAAAATAGTTGTGGCTGATTTATGAACTGTATGAGCTTGTTTTTGGGTTTTGTTGGGAGTTTATTTTTCTCCGGGTGTCTCCGACATGCGCAACCCATCCTTGGGGGGAATGTTTGTAACAACGTTTTCTACACCAGGTTGCCAAAAGGGGCCCTAAAGGAAGTTGACCGGGGGCATTAGTTTGTTAAAAAATCCTGGTGTCCTGGAGTTTTGGGTATCTCTGACCAGGGGGTTTTGGGAGATTTCCACCCAACCGAATATTCTCTGTCAAGTCCCAATACCAGAAATGAAGGGCCCCCCCGGGGTTCCTTTTTTGTGGATCTTGGGGAGCATTAGAAGCAGCCCGGCCTGGGATCCACGGGGATGACCCCCTCTACGGCTCTGGCCCTATTTGAAAACTTTTTGATCAATTCTTTAGCTTTTTAATAAACCTCTTGGGATCACTGTTAATTTGGGGATAAGGGGGCGGGTTTTGGAAAGCGCCTTTTCTTCTTGGATATATCAAGGTGTTAAATCATGACTATTCGCCCCCTTTGTCAGCGGTTTTTAAAATTTTAGATGATTTTCTTTCAGTGAGTGAAGGCCTCTGTTCCGCGGGGTTGGGTTGTGGACCTTATTTTTTACTTTCCCCAAGACTCAATTTATTTTGTTCTAAACAGTCAATGTATTTATCCTGCTGTTTATTTTTCCAGGCGTGGGTCCATTTTTGTTTTTTGGTGGGTTCCTTAGGGGCTTTCTCCAGAGTCGCTGCGTAGGGAAGGTTTTTCCCATAGAATTTTCCTCAATCTCATTTTTCTGAAAACCCTCCATGTCATTGCGGTTTTGACATGGTCTGTATTTTGAGGGCAAAGGAGAGCCCTTTGGAGAGAGCTGACATTTCGTGCTTATTTGGTTCATAGGAGGAAAGGTTCACCACACGGGCTGCTGAGCTGGGTGGTCTTGTGGTTGTAGTAGTAGGGCTTTTTTTTTCTCAGTCTCTGGAGCTTTTTTTTCTTTTTGTTGAAAGCAGTCCTCAGTTTCCGGGAGTATGTTTGGGGGTTTGGGCCTTCTCTCCCTGTGTCATTCTCCCTATGTCTTTGGGCCTGTATCTCCTCCTGTTTTTTCTCCTGTGTTATAGGAAATTTTTAGCATGTTTTTCGCAGCTTTTTTAGATGTTCGAATCATATTTTTTTTTTGCATATCGGGGTGTTGTAGGTTTTCCGGTTGGGTTATGCAATGAAGCCTTTTGGGGTGAGTCTTTCCTTTTGCATTTTGTTAAGAAAAAGATTCGCTGTGAGTTGGGCAATTCTTAACCTTTTTTTTAAATTTCCCTTCTTGAGCGGTACATGGGTATCTTCCAAATTGCTAGTAGTATAATGTTTTTACCTTTAGCCTAAAAAGTATAAAGAGGAAGAAACAGGCGATATAATTGGGATCTTCCAAAATGCATATAAACATTGTGGTATCTTCCAAATTTTCAGTATATCGCCTATTTTTTCACCTTCTACTACTTTTATAGCTAACACTTTCAACTTAACTACTAGCATTGTGTATAAGACACAACTTATCACTTCCGGGAGCATCTTCACAAGGGTTTTGCTTTTTTTCTTGGGGTTTATATTCAATTTTTGGGGCCAAAGCACTTTAACTTGAGACAAAACCGTCTCCTTCCTGGGGAATGAGGGGGCTTTACACTTTTGGGACTTTCATAAATTTTTGTACAGATGAACGAGGGATCTACAGGTATCTGGAATTTTCACCAAGGAAAAAAAAAAAGACTCATGCAATCCACAATTTCCCCCCTATTCTTGGCCCGTTTTATAACTTTTTTTTATGATTTTACACACAGGGGCTGTGTTTCTGTGTGCTTTAAATACTCCACGGGGTGTCTCTAATTAACCAGAGGTTACAAAAATTAGAACTTTCAAGACATGATATCATAAATGGGCTGTCCCAAATTGTTTAAAGGCATATAAATCCTAGTGAAAATTTAAAATTTTGACTTTGCAGAAAGTAATAAAAATGCCTAAAAAGTTCTGTCTGTCAGTGAGAAAACATGCATATTTGTCTTTTTATATAGTTTATGTAAACTTTTGATTTCAACTGTAATTGTAAATTGCCCCATTATGTTTAGTGCACACAGGGAAAAAAACTCCTGACATGTAGACCAAGGGCGACATGTCAAAAAAGAAAGGACTTGCCATGCGTTTTTAAAAACACATTAAAATAGTGTATAGTTCGCCTGAAAGAATGAACCTGTCAAAAACTGCTTCTGGTTTTTTTTTTTTTTTTTTTTTACCTTGCTAGTAAAATTTTATAAGCCTAACTAGGCACAAACATAATTAAAACACAACAAACATTCTAGCATATTCGAGCCCTACTTTTGGGACCTACAAATGTGTCATCCTGGATATAAAAGGGGGACCTCTTTTGGAGTACTACATTTTATTACTAGAGAAAAGGGGGCAACATTTTTTAAAAACCCAAAATAACAAAAAACAATAGCTACCTTAAAAGGAACAGTTCCCTAAATGTTTTTGTAGGACCCCTTTGACCTTTGCAGAAAATCTTTCCAGCAAATGTTGTGGGAATTTGTACAATTCTACATAAGTAAAAAATTTAAAAAAAAATTATACTCTACAAATGGGGACATTTTGGGCCAGGGGGGGTAACTAGAATTCACAGGGCCCCATAAAAAAATGAGTTGGGACATCACCAACTAATGACAATAAACCAAAGCAACAACTTAGATAGCAATAAGTAAGGTATAATTATATCACTATAAATCAGGGAATCCACATAGTAGTGCTGGAGAGCAGAAAGTCAACAAAACTTTTTTCCAACATTTTCACCGGGCCCGGAAAATCCGCTGCCTTTGGGATAACACCGACTCCGCTTTTTTCCTACAAACCCCCCACAAACCCTTACCTCCACCGCCGTCTCCCCCTGAAAAACACTGTCCATCCCTCATTCCTAACCCTGTCACTACAAAAATGCTCTTCCACCCCTTTCCTCCTCCTTTACTACTGCAACATCCTTCTCTGTGGGCCCCCACTTTGCAGTCCCGCCCCCTTCAATCCATCCTTAACTCTGCTGCCCGTCTATCCACCTCTCTCCTCGCTTCTCCCCTGCCTCCCCCCCCCTACCATCCCTTACTGGGGTACCCCTTGCCCAACGCATTTTTTCAATTTTCTGACAATGAACTACAAGCTCTCCATTACCCTCCCCTCCAAACATCTCCGCTCAATCTCCAGGGACCTCCCTCAGCAACCTCCGCTCCCACAGGGCCTATTTCCTGCTCTCCTCTTTTTCACTCCCCACACAACCGTCTCCAAGATTTTTCTCGGCCTCCCCCATCTCTGGAACCCACGCCCCAACACATCAACTCCCCCAACTTTTACCACTTTAAAAAAAACCAATACCCCCTCCTTCAGGATACCCCACACCAAAAAACCCACTGTCCACAAAAAACCCCCACAAACGTCTGCCCCCAACTTCTGTCTCTTTCCCCCCTTTCCCTTTAGATTTTAAGCCTTTATGGTAGGGCCCCTTTTCCCTCGTACCCGTTTTTAGTAACAGATTCCACATTTAAAAAGTTTGACTTATGTTTGAAAGAACCCCCTGAAAACAGCGCCTGGAAAATGGTCTATAAAATTAATAATAATAATAATAATAATAATAATAATAAAAAGGGAACAATCTTGTCATACCTAAGCATGCCCCCTCAACCTCTGGGCCCCAAAGCAATCGCTATGGCTGCTTTGGAAACAGTTACTCCTATGGTTGAAGCTTTGCATTAGAAATACCCCTAACGCATTCCCCAAGAGAAGGTTAACATAATGTTAACAGAGCCTAAGGAAGCAATTGAATGTCCCCGGTTTATATGGTAGAATCTTGAACTGTAATTTGGGGTACAGTTACTAATTTATTTTTAAATTTACAATCTAAAACAGTAAACTAATAGGATGATGACCAGTTACAATGTAAACCAAGCACTTCTCACCCTTTGTTTCCCCCTAACCCTAAAGATTTTAAAACTCATGTGAGCAGGACCCTCACACCTTGTATCTGATCTGTAAGTAGCTTTTTATTGTGTAATATTTGTTTTTTGTCTGAACCTACATCCTCTATATTTAAAAGTGCTGTGGAATATATTGATATGCGATTCCTTATTGAGGTGTCATAGGTGATTGTGCCACCTCTAGTAGCAATACTTGATACCAAATACACATTCCCCAAATTTACAACCGTTCCGAATTACATCTTCCCCTAGTTACAAATTAAAAGGGGCATTTTAAAAGGGGTTTTGCCCTGCGTAATGTTTATGTGGATCCTCCAAAATGGGTTTTTTTAAACACTTTTTCAAAAAAATGTGATTTCAAAAAATTGCATCTGAGAAGCTACACCTTTTCCCACATGCCCTTGGGGTTTCCTTTAAAGCTTTTATTAATACACCTGACAAAGCTGCGTCTCGGGCCCGGGCCTTGCGCAGATTACCTTCTTTTCGATAACGACTGCAAATTTTTAAAAACACCGGTACAATAATTTTTTTTTTTGTATCAGAAGAACTAGTTGAAAAATGATTAAAATCCCTGCTTTATCTGATGACAGATGACAGAAAAACTTTTGTCTTTTTGTATCAAACCCACAATTTAATATTGATTTAAATTTGGGGAAAAAGTCCAGACCCTTTTCAGCTTTGGCTCTGGCGTGTGCGCTTCCTTTTTCAGCCCGGATTTGTTTACATTAGCTTCTTAGCAGATAAGGCTCCCCTGACATTGCAGCGAGATGTGTCTTGTTGTATTGAAATCCACTCTTGTACGTTTATTATTTCACTTAAGTTTTAGACCTCCCTTTGGATTCCCACTCCCTCAATGCCCCCACTCTTTCTCCCCTGCAGCTTCAGACTCAGCGTGATTTTTTGACTTTTTCTGCCTGTGCAAAGGGAAGAGAAAAACTTTCGCCGGCAAACCCCGGGGCAGCGGGAATTTGTCATTTCACACTACAAACTGCTGTGGAACCTGAAAAAAGTTCCAGAAATGCCACACCATGCCAAAATGAAAATAAGGTAAAATCTTCTTAAAAATGCCAGACAAAAACAAAACAAATTACAAACCCCTTCCCCACTACCCAAAAAACAAAAAAAAAAACCCTTTGGCTGAATTACATTTAATAATTTTCCGATTAAAACAATTAAAATTTTAAGAACAAACTACAGTTCCATCCCTTTGGGTTGGGGGGGTCCCGCTCCTCGGCCCCGGGCCCGGGCCCTCCGTGTCCCCCCCCGGGGTTTTTCCCGGGGGTCGGGTGGCGCCGCTGGCCGCGACGAACGGGGGCCCCGACACTCAAGACCACCGACCTCTTTCCTGTCCCTTCCGTCCCCCTCTCAGGCCGGGGCCCGGCGGCCCTTCCCCTAAGGCGCCCCGCTGGGAAATTTAAAAGGGCCAGCGCCCCAATTGGCTAATTCCGGGCGCTTCCCCTTTTTAAAGGTTACGCTCCACAACACTCCTTGCTGGATCTATTTTCCCTCGGCCTTAGCAAAAGCGTTTCCTAATGTATTCCGCCTTACCGTGTACCATACCTCTTGCACTTTCTCACTCCAAAACCCTTGCCGCCACCCTGACCTTACTGCCTCCCACGACTACGATTCTCGGGCTACACTCTGTACCCCCCGTGTACCTCGGCCACCATCCAAGCAAGTCATGCAGGGGTAGCGACCGGTACCCCCCCACTCAAGTCCAACCCCCTTTGCGGGGCTCTGGTGAAAACCAGGGCTACTTTAAATTCGCTCCCTGGCGTGCTTTGCATCACGCCTTACGGGGGTCCGGGATCCATACCCACCGACCGTTAATCCACCAGGGGTCCCACCAAGGGCCCCTGCAAGCCCGTATCTCACAAACATTGTCGCCCAACAGTCGCAGCAGATCGCGCAACAAGCCAGCAATTTGGGCAGCTTTCCGCCAAAAATGTGCCAATTCTTGGCCTCCCAAGAGCACAACCTGCCCTCTTCGCTGGTGGTTCCATCTCCCCCTCCGTCCCGCTGGAAAACCTGGGTCCGAAGTTTCGCCTTCCTCTACCTTCTAATTTTTGGGGGACGGGGACCCCAAGCTCGGGCAGAGGCTTCTTTTATGCATTGCTCCATGCACTTTGGCAAAAGGGCCAAACATTTTCCCACTGAAAGGGCAAAAGGTGGAAACCCGGGGTGAACCCTGCATCCCAAAAGGGCCCCTTTGGGGGGGGCCTGGGCGACCCCCCTTTGGGCCCCGGAAGACCCTGTTCCCGCAAAACCTCCCGGGCCTTCCTCTCTGAATTCCCCCAGTTTTTTCCCGGGGGACCCGGCGCAGAAATTTTTCTGGGGGAAAGGTTTGGCGCTTTTGAACCAACCCCAAAGGGGGAAATTTCCCCCAAAGGAACTATGCGGCCCAAGTTCCGAAACCCAAACCTCCGACTTTCTTGGAACACCTCTTTCCCTTTCTCCCGCCAAAATTCAAAAGGGCCCTTTGCCCGAGCAGAGAAAAAGAGGGCTTTTTTCGACAAAAACCCCCCCCCACTTTTTTAATGCTAATTTTAATCCATTTTGGCCACGCGCAAAATACGTGTTTTTTTTACAAAAACAGCAAAAAAACCTCCCCGGGAGCTTTGTGGGAAAAAAACCTCGCTGTCTACCTGGGGTTGGGCCCCCCGTTTTGAAAAAGGCCTCCGCTGCCTCCCTTCCACAGTTTTTTCCCCCAGGAACTCATGCAGGGGGGATTTTGGGCCCACTTGTCTAGGAAGAGCGCCCTTTGCCGCCGGAGGGAAGAACCTTATTTTCTCTCCCTTGCCCATTTCCGGACCTTTTCCTTTAGAATTTGTCCGCAGCGCCCTTAAGGGGGGTCGGGAAAACGCCCCGCACCTAGGGGTTGGCCTGAAAGGAGGGGGCACCCCCTTGGGGTCTAAAGGCTTCCTCTCCATGACTGTTTTCCTTTTCGGGGAAACGACGGAGGGCCTGGCCCCTATCGTTCCGGGTCCCTGCCGGGAATTTTAAATTCACCCTCCCTGGGGGTAAACGCTATCGCTTACCAGAAAAACCCGCCTGGGAAAAAGCCGTTCCTTATTTTCATCCTCTTTGGGGAGTTTCTCAGCGACCCCCATTACAGTTTTATCAACCCCCTTTGCCCCTCCAAGTAGGGAACCTACAACCCGAAAATCCTCCTTTTCTTCCTGCCTTGGGCTTCTTGGGCGATCCTGTTTGGGGGCTACCCTGGCGCAACGTAAATGCCCCTACACTTGATTGGAAACAAGCGAAGCCCTTTTCTTTTGGGGGAAGGGAAAATCCCCAGGATCCTGTTTGGGTTGGCACCACAGCCCGGTGTCCATCCCTCCCTCCCCAGCCCGGCCCATCAAGTCTCTTACAAGGTTTTTGCCACCCGAGAAACCGGGGTTTTTTGGAGATGAAAATTTCCTCAGAGAAACAGGCTGGAAAGCTACCGCCCCATCCCCCGGTATATTTCCCAAACAACCACCTTCCCAGAACCAGCCCCCCCTTGGGGGAAAGGTTTCTCCCCATCTGCCCTGTTGGCCCAGCCCCGGGCCCAAATTGCCCACCCCCTTATTTTCCCAAGGAGAATTTGCCCAAAGGGTTTTAAAACGCAAGCCCTCCCTCGCCCCGCCGGGGGTTTGTTTTCTTCTTGGGTTCAGAAAAAAAGGAACGGTTCCCTTAGGGTCGGGGTATTGAGCTACAGGGGGCCCTAAACAAAATCCCCGGTTTGAAGAATCGCAAACCCCCCTACCCCTGATCTCTGGGGCTTTTTGATCGCCTCCGTGGACCAAGGTTTTTTACCAAATTAGACCTACGGGGAGCCATAACCTCACCCAAATTCGTGAAGCTTTCAACTAGGGGACGGGAATTTTTTGAGAAATTTTCGTGATGCCCTTTCGGGCTATGCAACGCCCCAGCCGTTTTTTCAGGATTTCGTCAATGACGGTTTTCGGGACTTGCGTACACCTTGCATCATTGTATATTTGGACAATACCCCTGTTTTTTCCCCTTTGAAAACCCAAACCCCAAAGGGGTTACAAGAAGGGGCCATTCCCGTTACGCCCGGGGAAATCGACGAAAATTCCAAGCTGGAGAAGTGCCCGGTTTCCACCAGGCCAAGCCCTCCCTTTCCTTGGGTACTTTTTTTTTCCGGGATCGATTTCCTGCAGATGGCCCCACTAAATTCTCCACGACCCAGCGGGGCCCCACGACCCGTCAGTCCCCCGGGGCGTTTCCCAACGTTTCCCCCTAAATTTCCCGCCAACTACAAGGAAGTTCATTCCCCACTTCCCCTCGCTGGTGGGCTCCCATCGGGGGCTCCCACCCTAAGAATCCCTAACCCAAAAGGGGCCTCCGTCGCCCGGGAAAACATTCCCCCCGACTGAAGAAAAGCTTTCTCCTAAACATTTTATTTTGGCCCGGGCCAACCCAGAGAGCCCCTTTCCCAGCCCAAGGGGTTGGATGCCCCCTTCCGGGGGAGCCGGGGCGGGTCCTACCCAGAAGGGCCCTAAAGGAAGCCCGGGTTCCCCTGATTTTTTTTTTTCAAAAAGACCTTCTCCTCGGCAAACTTTAAATTCCCCAAAATTTGGGAGATGGGGAAACTTTTTGGCCAAAAATTTGGGGCCCTGGAAGAGTGGGCGTCATCTTTTTGGAGGGGGTTTCACCCACCCGTTTGATGTCTTCACAACCATAAGAATCCCAATCCCTCCAACAGCTCACGTTTAAACCCTCCCCAGGCCCGGGGGGTCTCTTTTTTTCTCGCGTTTTTGATTTAAAAAGGATACATTTCCCCGAGGGGGGGCCAAAAAAAAAATTAAAGGGGCCGGATCCCCCTTCCCCCCGTGCGTCTGACATTACCTGGGAGGAACCTGTGTCTCAGCACATCATAAGTCCTGAACGCCTGATTCATGCGGCTCCTGTGGATCTCCGTAACGTTCCTACGTGCGTCCCACGCTCAGGAGGAGGATTCTGGGTTGGGGGCATAGTTCTCTTCTGGCCGGCCACCCCGGCGTACGGAAATCCTACGTCCTCATCTTGCAACACTACTGGTGGCCAACCCTGCTCCAAGATGTCAAGGACTTCGTTCTCTCCTGCACCACGTGTGCCCGAAACAAGGTTCCTCGCCACAGGCCCGGTGTCCTATAAACTCTGTCTACCTCCATCTCTCCGGGTTCCTAACGCCTTTCATGTCTCCCTCCTAAAGCCTCTGGTCCTGAACCGTTTCTCCCAGAGGAGCGCTGCTCCGTCCTTGGTGCTAGAGTCCCCTGATGTTTTTGAAGTGAAGGACATCTTAGACATGAAGACCATCAGGGGTAAGCGGTTCTTTCTTGTAGATTGGAGGGGCTTCGGCCCCGAAGAGAGGTCCTGGGAACCGGAGTCCAATATCCTGAACCGAGACCTGATCCGTAAATTCTTTCAGCCTAAAAGGAGGGGGAGACCTAAGGGGGGGGGGGCTGTCGCGGGTGGTCCCGCTCCTCGGCCTGCGGCCGCGGCGCCATATCTGCCCCCCAGGTGTTTGCCGGGGTCTGGTGGCGCCGCTGGTCGCAGGACGAACGGTGGGTCCGCAGCACTCACAGACTCACCTGACCTCGTTCCTGTCCCGTCCGTGCCCTCTTCTGGCCGAGGCGCGCGTGCCCGTTCCCTAAGGCGCCCCTGCGCTCGTTCTCGGAAATTTAAAGGGCCAGCACCCCGGTAATTGGCTATTTAAGGTTAAGCTCCACAATCACTCCTTGCTGGATCTATGTTGCCTCGTGCCTTAGCAAAAGCATTTCCTAAGTGTATTCTCGCCTTACCGTGTACCAGACCTCTTGCTACGCTTCTCGACTCCGAACCATTGCCACCAGCCCTGACCTTACTGCCTGCCCACGACTACGATTCTCGGACTACGACTCTGTACCACGCTGTACCTCGGCCGCCATCGCAAGCAAGTCACGTCAGGGGTAGCGACCTGGTAGCCTCACGCCGCAGCAAATCCATCCCGCTTTGCGGCGGGCTCTGGTGAATACCGGGGGCTACTTAGACTCCGCTCCCTGGCGTGGCTTAGCTATCAACGCTTGCGGTGGTCCAGAGGATCCACTACCCAGCCGTTACACCGTTCATAACCCGGGGACTGCCTGTACTTCAAATCAGGGCTGTCCTATCCACTGAGAACATTAGGCAGCAGCCCTGAGCCCCATGAGCATAGCGGCCCCATGCGGTCGAAGGTATGGTGATAATATTTGTTCTGTGTACAGTGGTATTATTTGGTAACTGTATTACCATCACTTATAGGTATCGTACATAGAAAATAGTTTTATAGCTATTTGTATGGATTTATGTAAAATATATTATTTTATTTAAATGCACCCCATCAAACACACAGAAATGAACCGGAAGCTCTTCAGATGCCACCAAAAGACTAAAATAAACATATATGAATTATTTCAAAGTGCATGTCCATTTAATCTACTATGCTGCACACTTTTTAAATCAAAACAGTGAGTGTCCATCCATCAACGTCAAGGTGACCTCAGGTCAGATGCAGACCTACTCTGAGAAATCTTAAATTGTTCGCTACCTCTCCAGGCCTCCACAATTCTCAGGACATGAGGGTCGAAATCAGCCTTAATAGATGGTAAGAGTGCACAACAAAAATGAAGGCAGCCAATGTTTTGGCGCTGATCTACTGGAGCAAACTAGGCATGATTGGGTGTGCTGGACGGTGGCACATAGAGGCATGACCTGGTATGATTTTATGTGGTTGAGCAGAGACCACTACACTGCTTTGCTTGAGGGCCCATAATGCTGTCAAGATTGCACTGCTTCTAATACCTGAAAATATCAGTCTTTCACATGACTACGATGATACTTTGGTCCAGATTCCTTCCACTAGAGACTTTGCCCTGAAGCCACTGACCGCTGCTGCCGGCGATGCTCTGACAGCTTCCTGCATCAGAAGCTACGAGAGCAAGGAGCCCCAGAGCGCATTGCTGGGAAGGGGATGGGGCTTCTTGGGCTTATCCCCCTCGCTCCAGCAGAGCAGTGTGCAGCCTTCCGGATGATGGCAGCAGGACCGGGGAGTGCACTATGGGGGCTGTATGTGTGGGGGTGTGGTGTGTGTGGGGGTAGGGTGTGTGTATTTCAGTGTGTGAGGGAGGAGGGGTGTATGTTTGAGTGTGTGGGAGAGGGATGTGTGTGTTTGAGTGTGCGGGGGGGGGGGGGGTGTTTGTGTGGGAGAAGGGTGTGTGTGTTTGTGTGTGGGGGGAGGGGTGTGTGTGGAGTGGCTGAGTGTTAGCAAGAATCTCTTTGTAGTTCTTCTAGCCAATATAAGGTATGAATCTCCAATATAAGGGGAATGTGTCATAAAAAAATTACTTATTGTCTATCTCACGTTTTAATGTTAAACACATTTTTTAAAAATTTTTGGTTACGTTTTTTTTTTTAATTTTCCATATCACTTTCAACAATTTTTAAAAATTCTTAAGTCCTGCAGTTTTCACTTTGGTCACTAGGCCTAATAATAGTCTAAAACTTCCTGTTCTATGGAGAAAGATTTGCATTAGTCTGTTCATTATAAGTAGAAGCAGGATAATACTGAAAGGTGACACCAATGTTAACATAGATAACATAGGATCCACCATTCGAAATAGAAGATAGTCACAGCTCTCCCTCTCCCCTTCTCTGCACACTGACTTCTTCCCAGGTCACAGAGCATGCCTCGAAAATTCTCCTATAGAAGTCACTGGGACTGATACAGTTCACAGGCTCCTATGTGCATAAAGCTGCTGTAAAGCATCTCTCCAAATGCTGTTAAAGATTACAGAATTGAGAAATCTACAAACAGAAAATAAAAACTGCTAAGAGGAAAAGAATATGTATCCATGTCTTGTTTTAATAAGTAAAAAAAGAATTGGCGACAGACTCTCTTTAAACCAGTCTGTAGTAGAGGGACTCGAGGTGGAACGCCATAATCTAGGGATAACAATTTTAGCTGCGTTTAAGAGTAACATAATTAAATGGTATTTCAGAAAGTTCGGAGAGAGCGGAATCAAATTGGTTTTTAATGTGTCATTATATATTTTTTACGACAAGGAGAACCTCTTTAATATTATGACTTAGAATTGCATTTGTTCAGACATGAAATTAAAGTATCATATATTCTCTTGATTCTTGGTTTGGGTTCATTACATGACTGGTCTTGGCATAACTTTACTAACAGGGTTCATGTAGAACATTATATCAATGAGTGAACATAAGGATTTGCCAAAGGAAGGCATGAAAGAGAATTACCCATCTAAAAAGACCTTGATTGACCACATGTAAAGGTCTCAATTGTCCAGAGAATGAAGTACAGATAGTGGACTAGGAGAAGCATGGACTAAATTCAATACCATTCCAACATATAACCCCTTAGCCCCTCCAAAGAAAAAAAAAAAAAATTGGGACCCCTTCATTTTTCCCCTCCCCCCCTTTAAAAAAAAGCCATAATGTTTACTTTTTTTCCACCTCATGGGGAAAAAAGGAGGGCTTTATTTTGAAGGACAAGGGGTATTTTTTTTATGGTTTTTATTCATGTACCTTTAAAAATTTTCCCGGGAAACCTCAAAAATATTCTAAGTAGGGCAAAATGTAAAAAAAATTTCTTGTGCCATTTTTTGGGGGTTTTTTCAGGGTTAATGGCGTTCAATATAGGGAAAAAAATGATGTTTTATCTGTATTTACGGTTGTTATAAATCGGGCAATAAAAAAATATGTACAGTTTTCTTTTTAGGGTTTTTGGGGGGTTACCGAAAAAAATTCCAAACATTTTATTTTTAAAATTTTGCCGGGGCCATGAAATTTTTTCTGCAACCAATAACTTTTTTGTACTATGAACTTGAGTGAGGGGCATTTTTTGCAGGCTGAAGTTTTTATTGCAACCAGTTTGGAAAAAAGGGACTTTTTTGTTTAAAATTTTTTCCCCAAATTTTTAGGGGAAATGAAATGCCCAAATTAAAACGCAATTTTGGCTTTGGGAATTTTTTTTTTTCTTTTTTCTGTGTTAAATGTATGAGATAAATTATGTTTTATTTTTTTAGATCGGACTTTTTTGGATTTTGCGTTTCCCCTTTTAGGTGTTCTTTTTTATTGTTTTTTTTTTAATTTTGGTAAATGGCAAAAAGGGGGGGATTTGTTTTTTAATTTCCTTTTTTTTTTTTTTTTAATTTTTAACTTAAACTTTGAGCCCCCTGGGGAAATCCTTAAAAGGGGGTTTTTTTTTATTCAGTTTAATGCATTTGTTTTGACAATTTTTTGGGGGAGTTTTTAACCAAATATGGGGTTTTTCTTTTTCAGCCCGGGGGGCGCAAGTAGTAAAACAGAAAACATGGAAGTTTTCACAAGGTTTTCCCAGTGCCGGGGTTTTCCCCGATGGGAAGTCTGCGTTTTTTTGCTGCGGGCGCCCCAAATTCAAAGTGGGGCAATGGTGAGCAAACACCCGGCGCTCCACTGTTAAAAAGGGCCCCTTGCCCCATTTGGCCCTTTCCCTTTTGTTCAGGGGGGGTTAAGGGTTTTAATTTACAGAAAGATGGGGAAATAACAAAACAAATCACAAAAAAAAAAAATCACAAAAATGTCCAAGTCATAACAAGTTCTGTACAAAATATTGTATGTTATATGGGTTTTTTTCCAAATATTGACTAATTCTTGGTCAAAAGGGAAAATTTTGTTGTAGGAAGCTATACGAATTTACCCATATTTGAATTTAGTTCATTTGATACTCTTTAAAGAACATTTGGTTTTAAGAGCATATTTGAGCTTTTTTTGCAAAATTTTTTTGCCCCAAATCCCAAATTTTTGCAAAATTAAATGCTTTTATAAGTTTTTTGTCAAAAAATAAAAGACTTTTTATTTATTAAAAGGATGATGTTCATGTGATTTGTATAAATTGTCAAAAACATGCATAAGCAGAGAGAATTTAACTACAGATTGAAAGACTCCTGGAGTTAGTAAGAAACTGGGGGGTTACTTTTTTTAATTTAAAACTTTTGTTCGCTAAAAATTTTCCCCTTTGAAATTACTTTTTTGGGGTTTTCAAGAAAATTTTTTGATAGAAAAATTTATAGGAAGTTTTTATTTTGGAAATTTGTAAAATTTTTTTGTCCTACCTTTAGTTTAAATTTTTCTTTTTCTAAAAGTACTTTACTTTTAAGGCTAAGGGATTTGAGCTTAGATGTTTTAATTAAGGGTTTGTTGAAAACCCAAAGGCTTCCATAAAAAATTTAAAATGTATTGGGTTTTGTGAAGGTTTTTTTGCCCTTTATTTTTAATCCAAAACCATAATATATTTTTTATACAATGTATTAGTTGCCAATGCTGTTTTGTTTAGTATTTTTAGAAAAGTGGTTCTCAGCCTTGTTTTCGCTCCACATCCCTCCCTCTCTCCCTCTCTTTCACCTTTAAAAGAATATTGTTTCCCCCCGATTGTATAAAATCAAAAACATAAATTTCCCAAAATTTAAAATTTTCATTTTATAAAGAAAATCTTTGCTTGTTTTTTTGCTGAAATAGTAGTCCCCAAATTCCCCCCCCTCCGTTTCAAACAAAATTCCCCAAAGAGTGAAATTTTTTTTTTTGTTGAAAACTTCCTGGTTTTTTGAAAATTTTAAAATTTGGGTTTATCAGTAGTAATCACTCTTTTTTTGGGGGTTGCCAAAAAGGGCTCAGCCTTGTAAATGTCTACAGTGGCTTAGAAATCCAGTGAGTGGATAGCTATCTCTGTTTGATAGTCATAATAAAGATGTCAGTCAGGGGGTTGGGCTCCAATGCACAAAAAAAACTTTGTTTTTTCAGGTTTTTTAAATTTTTTAAAAAAAAATGAAAAAAAAGGGTGAAAACGCTCCCCCAGACTTGTATAGTAAAAAAAGTTTTTTGGTTTTCTCCACAGAATGTTTTTTTCGGTCGTTTTATTTGGTGGTCTATTTTTTTAAATGTTTCAAAAAAAAAACTGAGCAGGGCCAAAAAAAAATTTTCTATTGGAAATCTATCTTTAAAAACTGGAAAGTTTTTTTGCCATTTTTTTTAACCCCTTTTTTGGCTTTTTTGCAGAAAATCCTTAGCAAATTTTTAATGCTTTTCATTACTGCAAAAAATGCGGGCCAAAAAAAAAGTGGCAAAAAAAAGTTTTTAAAAAGCGCCAAAAAAAAAAATTTGGGCGGGGGAGTGGACAAAAAAATCTGTTAATTTAAGGTTTTTAAGAATTTTAAAATTTTTAGTGGGGTTTTTTTCCAATTCCTGTTAAAAAAAGCCATTGTCAGTACACTCACTGGTTTGGTATGGAGGGTTTTTTTTAAAAAGGTTAATAGTTTACTAAAACCTTTTTAAAAAAATTAAAATATTTGTTTCCTTTTCTATAACTTTAAATTCCCCTGAGTGAAAAAATGAAAAAATTTTTAAATTTTTATTTTGGCCCCGGTTTTTCCTTTAAAGAAAAATTTTTTGCTAGGGGAAAAGGGGTTTTTCTTTCCGTAAACATAATTTTTTTCTCATTAAATTGGAATTTAAAAATATAGGTTTATTTTTAAGGGTTTTTGTTATTTAAAAAGAGTCGGTTTAATTTTATTTTTTTTTTAAAGGCTGTTTAAAAAATTAATGATATTTTTTTGCCCGGGGGGGTTTTCCTTTTTTTATTTTTTCTTTTTGGGTTTTTGCATTTTTGGGTTTACCATATAAATTTAAAAATTTGCTGTTTAATAAAAAATTCAGTAAGGGAACACCGGGCCTTTTTTTAAAATCCCCTTTTGGGGGCAAAAAGGTGGGTTAAAGAAATTTTTTTTTTCAAAACCGGTTTTGTGAAATAAGAAACTCAAAAGGTTTTTTCCCGGGGTTTTTGGGGGTTTAAACCAAAATTTTTTAAAAAGGTTTTTTTGGTTGTTTTTTTTTTTAAATTTTTTTTTTCCCCCTTCCCCTTTCAATTTGGGTTTTTTAAAAATTTTTTTTAAATTTTGAGTTTTAATTTTGGATAAAAAATTTTTTTGCATTTTCTTTAAAAGTGAAAAGTTACGTTTTTCTTGAAAATTTTTTTTGATTTTACCGTGTTTTTTTTCTCTTTTGGGTTTTTTTTAATTTTTTTTGTGGTTTTTCTTTTTAGGGGCGGTGAAAAAGGGGGGAAATTTGGCTTTTCTTCCCCTTTTGGGTTTTGGGTTTTCATTTGTTATCCTTAATTTTTTTAATTTTTGTATTTTTTTTTTATTTTTTTGGTTTTATTAGGCCCCCCCGTCCCTTTTTCGGAACCCCCCCCGGAAAATTTTTTGTTAAAAACTTTTTTTTTTCTTATAAAAAAAAATTTAAAGGGAATTAAAAATTATTAAAGATTTTGAAAGTATTGGAAAATTTAAAAAAATTATTAAAAAAAAAATTCTTTGGAAATGTTTTCTTTTTAAATAAAAATTAGAAAAAAATTTTCCTTTTTACAAAACCCATTAAAAGGGTTAAATTTTAGGGGGAAAACGGGTTTTTTAAAACCTCTCATGGGGCTTTTCCCGGGTTTTTAAGGTTTTACTTGGGGGAAAACCCTTAAACTTTAAAAAACAAGTTGTTTCCCCCTTTAAAAAAAGAACCATAACGGGGGAAAAATTTGCCCTTTGTTTAAATATTTTATGGGGGGAATAATTTTTCTGGGGAAAGGGAATTGTGTTTAAAAAAAATTTTAAAAAATTTTGGGGAAGGGATTTGGGGGAAAAATGAAAACTTTTTTCCCTTTTTAAAAAAAGAAAAAAGGGGAAAAATTTTTGTAAGGAAAAAGGGAAGGAAAAAAAGCAGTTGTGTTTTGTGGGGGAACCCAGAAACTTTTCGCCTTCTTTTCTAAAAAACCCTTCACTCCGAAACAACAAAAACCTTAGGGGGCGTAAACCAAAAAGGGTAAAATAAAAAGCTAAGAACCCCTTTTTTGCCTTTTAAAAGGATGGGCTGTTTTTCATTTGTACCCAAAATCTGTTAAATTTTTAAGGGACCAAAATAGACCCAAAATTTAAGGGGGGTTCACCCCGATTCCAAGACACTTTTCCCACCAAAAAACAGATAGGCCCTTTTCCCAGGAAACCAGAAAAATTTTGTAAATTTGGAACAAGGGCCCCCCCCTTTTTGAAAACCTGGGGGGAACTTGTTTCACCCCTTTAAGGGGAAAAACTTTTTGTAACCTTTTACCTATTCCCTTTGAACCCAAAAAAAGTTTTTTTCGTTAAAAAAGTACTTTTTGTTGCAAGAAAATTTTTTCCATAAAAAAAATAATTGTTTTGTTTTGGGGTGGAAAAAAAAATTTCTTTAAAAAAAAAAAATTTTGGGTTTTAAAAATTTTTTCCCAATGTTTTTCTTTTCAAGTTAAATTATTCACCACAAAAAAGGTTTTTAAAAAGAAATTTCCCTAAGTCCCCTTTTAGGTTTGGAAAATTTTTTTAAACTTTTTTTAAAACCCCCCCGGGGGATTAAGGGGGAAAAAATTTTTCAGTAAAATTTTTCACAATTTTTTTTTTAAAAATTTGGAATTTTTTTTTAAAGGGGCCATAAATTTTTTCCTTTTGAAGGGGCCCTTTTATTTGTCCCCCATAAATGTTTTTTTTTTAATAAACCTAGACCCTTTAAAGTATTTACAACAGTGTTTAGGAAGTTTGATAACCCTTTAGGTATTTAACAGAAATTAAAGCAAAGTTGAGGTGAAATTTCAAAATTTAACTATTTTTGCAGATTTTCAATATGTATCCATTATTCACTGGAATACGGTAAATGTGACCAGGTAAATGCAACATAATATCAATTCCCCCAGGTCTGCCATTTTTAGAGATATTCCATATGTGGCCCTAGTGCCCTAGTTGTTTGTCTCAACCATAAGCCCCAGAATAGGAGGAGCACCTACTTGACTCTGGGGTCTCATTTTCACTACAATTTTATTAAGGCGCCATTTCAGGTTTGCGGACACCCTAAGGTGCCAAAATCTAATAAACTCCCCTAAAAAGACTCCATTTTGGAAACCACACCCCTTAAAGAATATATCCATGGGTGCAGTGAGTATATAGACCCCACAGGTGATTCACAATTTTTTTTTTAGCATTAGGCTGTGAAAATTTACATTTTTTTTCCAATAATCTGCAATTTTAGCTTAAAATGTTTCATATTTACAAGCAGTCCTGGAAAAAAGAACCGCAAAGCTTTGTCAAGCAATTTCTTCCAAGTTCGGCAATACCCAACATGTGGGTGTAAACTGCTGTTTGGGCGCATGGCAGGGCGTACAAGGTAAGGAACGCTATTTGGCTTTTGGAACGCAGATTTTGGTAGGGCCATGTCGCATTTGCAATGGTCCTAAAGTAGCAGAACAGGTGAAACCTTCCAGAAGTCACCCCATTTTGGATTCAACACCCCTCATTTAGGTGTGTACTGTGCATTTTGGGTGCACAGGTGTTCCATAGTTTTTTTTAGCATTGGGCCATGAAAATGGGGGGTAAAAACGCAGTTCGGTCATTTTTGGGTTTCAATTTTATAGCATTCGCCATGCAGTGTAAATGACAGGATAACTTTGCTATCGGGGTTGGTACAATTACAATGATATAGATTTTATATAGTTTTTTCTGTTATTACTTTTACACAATAGAAATAGGTCTATAAAAAATTGCGTTTTTATGTTGTCCTATTCAGACAGCCATAACTTTTTTATTTTGCTGTGTGCAGCGCTGTGTATGGGCTTGTTTTTTTCAGGATGAGTTGATGTTGTTATTGGTACCATTATGGAGTGCATATGATGCTATGTTTTTATTAAGCTTTTTGTGAGATGTTTTGAACAAAATACAGCAATCTTGGTAGTGTTTTTTATTTTTTATTTTTTATAGCGGTCACTGTACGGATTAGATGACATGCTAGTTTTACTCAGCATATCAATACGATTACAGCGATACCCAATTTGCATTTTTTTATGTTTTACTGCTTTTATACAATAAAAACACTTATATTCAACCAGGAAAACACATTTTTGCATCGCCATAGTCTGAGAGCCATAACTTTTTAATTTTTCTGTTTACGGAGCTGTGTAGAGGCTTGTTTTTTGCAGGATGAGGATGTTTTTATTAGTATAATTTTTGGGGGACAAGGCTTTTTGATCGCTTTTAAATCCATTTTCTGGAAGACAGGGTGACGAAAATACTGCAACCCTAATTTTGTTTTTAATTTTTTTTAAAAGCCCCCGGAGACCGGAAATTCTTCCCGTAAAACTTGGGATTTTTTAATAATTTTTCCTTTTATGGGTTTTTTTGCCCCTTTTTTTAAGCTCTTTTTTTTTTTTATCAGGGGTGAACGTTTTTTTTTTTTTTTTTTGTTTTTTTCTTTTTTTTTTTTTTTTTTTTTTTTTTTTTTTTTTTTTGTTTTTTTTTTTTTTTTTTTTTTTTTTTTTTTTTTTTTTTGGTTTTTTTTTTTTTTTTTTTTTTTTTTTTTTTTTTTTTTTTTTTTTTTTTTTTATTTTTTTGTTTTTTTTTTTTTTTTTTTTAAAAAATTTTTTTTTTAATTTTTTATATTTTTTAATATTTTTTGTTTAATTTTTTTTAAAATTTTTTGTTTTTTTATAAAAAAAAATAATATTTATAAAAAAAAAAAAAATTTGGTTTAAAAAAAAAAAAAAAATATTTGTAAAAAAAAAAAAAAAAAGATAAATTAAAAAAAAAAAAAAGAGGTGGTTTTAAAAAAAAAAAAAACCAAAAAAAAAAAAAAAAAAAAATTTTCTTTTTTTTTTTTAATTTTATATTTTTTTTTTTTTTTTTTTTTTTTTTTTTTTTTTTTTTTTTTTTTTTTTTTTTTTTTTTTTTTTTTTTTTTTTTTTTTTTTTTTTTTTTTTTTCCATTTTCATTTTTAAAAATTTTTTTTTTTTTTTTTTTTTTTTTTGGGGGGTTTTTTTTTTTTTTTAAATTTTTTTTTTTTTTTTTATCTTTTTTTCCGCGGCTGATAGTCTTACTGAAAAATTTGATTTTTAAAAGCGATTTTTGTGGGGTGTCTCACTTGTTCAAGACTGTTTCTTAATGTTTATTTAATTTTTTGGGTTTGGACTAAAAATCCATTGTGCCCCCCGCAGGCATATACATTCAAACCAAGTGGTCAAAACCCATTTTCCTTTTGTTTTCTTTTAAAGAAACAGCGTTTTTACAATAAAAATACCACTTCATTTTTGGGGTCCCAAATTCTTTTGCGCAATTTCATGGGGGTTAATTAAGCGTTTTTTTTGGGGTGTGCTGACCCAAGAAACCGTCTTTTTGAATGCCAAAATTATACTTTTTTCCCTGTAGCCTAATTCAAAAAGAAAAGGGCAATTCAACTGTATCTCTTTTTGTGGGCGTAAAAAACACGAAATTTTTAACACGTACAAAGCTACTAGTTTGTGCGGTCAATTTTTGGCGTAATTTACATCCAGGGGTTTTAATTAGCGTTTTTTGTGGTGTGCTGCCCCCAAAAAACCGTTTTTCAACCCCAAAAAAATATTCTTTTTCCCTGTACCCTAATTCAAAAGAAAAGGCTAATTTTACAACTGTATCTCTTGTTGTGTGGGAGAAAAACCAATTGTAACACGCTACAAACTCTAGTTTGTGCGGCCAATTCTTTGGTGCAATTTACATCCGGGGTTTTTAAGGTTGTTTTGCTGGTGTGCGACCCCAAAAAAAGTTTTTTTAAACGCCAAATATTACTTTTTTTCCTGAGCCTAATTCACAAGAAAATTAAAATTTAGAATGATCTCTTGTTGTGTGGCTTTAAAAACACCAATTGTAAACCTAAAAAAGCTACTAGTTTGTGCGGCTCAATTTTTTGGCGAATTTACATCCAGGGGTTATTAAGTTTTTGTTTTGCTGGTGTTGACAAAAAAAAAGTCTTTTTCAACGCCAAAATTATAATTTTTTCCTGTAGCCTAATTCCAAAGAAAAGGGTTAATTACAACTGTATCTCTTGGTGTCCCGTAGAAAAAAAAGCAATTGTAACACGCACAAAGCTACTGTTTGCAGCTCAATTCTTTGGGCAATTTCCCCCCGGGGTTAATTAAGCGTTTTTTTTGTGGTGTGTGAAAAAAAAAAAACCGTCTTTTTCACCCCCAAAAAAATTTTATACTTTTTCCCTGTAGCCTAATTCACAAGCAAAGGGTTAATTTACAACTGTATCTCTTTTTGTTTTGGTAAAAAACACGAAATTGTAACACCTACAAAGCTACTAGTTTGTGCGGCTAAATTTCTTTGGTGCAATTTACATCCAGGGTTAATTTAAGCTTGTTTTGCTGGGTGCTGACAAAAAAAAACCGCTTTTTCAAGCCAAAATATATACATTTTTCCTGTAGCCAAATTTCCCCAAAAGCAAAGGTTAATTACAACTATATCTCTGTTGTGGGCATAGAAAACACGAATTGTAACACGCTACAACTACTAGTTGTCGGCTCAATTTTTGGCGAAAAATTTACATCCGGGGTTTTTAAATTTAAGCGTTGTTTTGGGGCGTGCTGACCCAAAAAAACCTTCTTTTTCAACCCCAAAATAAAAAATTTTTTCCCTGTCCCAAATTCCAAGCAAAGGCAAATTACAATGTTCTCTTGTTGTGTGCGTAGAAAACCGCAATTGTAACACGCTACAAGCTATAGTTGTGCAGCTAATTCTTTGGCGAAATTTAGACCCAAGGGATTAATTAAGCATTTTTTTGCTGGGTGCTGACAAAAAAAAACCCGTCTTTTTCAAACCAAAATATTACATTTTTCCTGTACCCCTAATTCAGTCCAAAGGGTTAATTAACCTGTTGTTTTTTTAATTTATAAACACACAGCGTTTTTTAAATGACACATACAAGAAAATTTTTCCCTGGCCATTTGTGGAGCAAATTTATACCCAAGGGTTACCCAAGCTTTTTAGGGTTCATTTGGAGTCAAAAACAGGGTTTTTTTTCATATACAATATCATCATCAAACAGTTCTGTACTTTTAGAACAAACAGAGTCAAAGAGAGGTGGCGGGTCTGCACCTGCAGTGGCGTGGCACAAAAAAATTCCCGGACGGCCCCGGTCGAGCACGCAAGGGGGACGTCGCAGAGGGGTCACTCGGTGAGGCCCACTGCCATTCATTAGGGCCGTGTGTTGTTCAGCAACCCAAGGGTTCTTGATTGGGGTTTACTAGGGCATCCTCTTCCTCCCCTTTAATTACAAACCCCCGCCAAGGTCGGGGGGAACCTCAGACACAACCCTTAGTTGTCATGGCCCCGGGAGGGGGTCAGCGGGCCCTCACCTGTCCTCGCCGCCCTTTTCCCATCCGGTTCCCTCAGCCCCGAGATCAAATTGTGGGCTGGGCTCAGGCCACTAATAGCGAAGATAACAATTTGAGGAGGGCAGTCAGCAGTACTTTGGGAGCAAGAAATGGGGCCAAAATCCCTGCTTCTTTTTTTTCAGAGGCGCAAGTTAGATGTTTCAGTGGGGGGGAGGGCAGTTGTGGAGGTCACCTCGGCAACCAGACCGGGGAGGGGAGCTTTACGTGAAAACAAAAAGATGAGATGTACCACCGCACTTGGGGGCCCGGGGGAGGCAAGGGGTTCATCTCGTAGGAGAAGAGGGGGTCCTTGGCGTAGGCAGCGGTGCAGCCCGCAATGGGCTGGGGGGTGAGCAGCAGGAGCGCAGTGTGAGGCGGGACCAGCGGCCACGGGGTAAAAAAACCCCTTGCGGTCCCAAAAAGTAGCGGAAAGGGCTCAGCGAGGCAGCGGCGGCAGTAGTCACTCGGCGGAGGTTGGTGGAAAAACCGATACCGGGGTGTGGCAGTTTTTGCTAAGACACCGGGGAGCCGAATATGGGTATTGTAAATCTGTAAGCAGAAAGTGAAAGGGGGCCCGGGAGCTAACGTTGGCACCCCGGCCCCCGCAACACTGCGCGTCACCATCCGGGGGCCTGGGGGGAAAAATGGGTCGATGTGGGGACCATTTCCCCCAGCAACACACAGCCCAGTAGCCGCATGCCATTTCAGCCATAAGGCTCCACCACCCCCTGCAAAGGGGGGCTGTTTCTCTTTGACATCTCCCCGGCCCGGGGCTCCCGCCCGTACTCTGGCGCAGCAGTCGTTTAGCGAGGCGATTCAAAGAGAAAACATATGGTCCAACCATCCCAAGGTGCAGCAGTTGACCCTGCTCCCGCCAAGTTGTTGGTATTGCGTCCTCCCTTTCCCAAATGGGGACTCTGCCCATTCAGAAACTATTGGCTTTTGCGAGCGAGATGGATTCAAGCCTTTAAATTTTTTTTCCCAAAAGGCGTACCCGCATTCAAAAAATTGAGAACAGAAGGGGGGTCTTTAGCTTATCGGTTTGTTCAAGGGGAAGGGAGCGGGGACGTCTGGAGCTGTACTACGGTCAGGGGCCCGTAAGTCCTTTACGGCCCACTGGGTGAATGGCTTCCCGCCCAGGCACACCAAAAACTTGGACAGGGGGACGCCGCTTTCTCCTCCCCCTTGTCAAAAATGCTGCACCTGGCCAATGTCGCTCCTCCTCCCCACCATCCCACCATTCAGCCTCCAAAGTACGCCCCCATCATACCCTGTGTAGGGCCAGCGGTGTCACGCAAATCTAAACCCGGGTTGCCGGCAAATAATACACAGGGGGGAATGCTCCGCTCATGCAGCAGAAAACGTGTGTGGCTTTCTCCGAGCCAACTGAAATTGGGAACCATGGTGAGGGGGAAAAGGAAGGAAAGGGGTCTGCGCTGCACGAGGAGGATGGTCCATGCGCCCCCGCATGGCCAGTGTTAATTGGTTGTGAAAAAGGTTCCTGAAGTCTTCCCCGACTCAAAATCGAAAAGGCCAGGAAATGTGCATGCACTTTTTCCATTCGTACAAAGGCCAGAAAAACCCTCCCCGAGTTGCCAAGCGGAGAACGGCCCCCCAACACACTCTGATATGCGTGTTAACCCCCTGGAATTCCCGTGCAATGTTGGACCGACTGTTGAACAGGGGGAAAAACCATTAATGATTTTTTTATGATCCAGGCAGACAGAAGTACTCTCCCGTTAACTTTTATGTCGCCGTGGGCCCCATGCTTGACACTTCCCTTTGTTGACGCCATTCGAGGAGGCCGTATTTTCATCACCAGGACTATGGGGGAATAACTATTCCACTGCTTCATGTCCTGGAAAAGATGCTGAAAAAATCTGTCTGGGCGGGGACTGGAGATGTGGGACACATCTCGTGGGCCCCATGAGTCCGGTGGGGGCGAAAAAAGGGGGGAAAAGGAGGGGGACATTGGAGGAACATTGTCTGGGGAAATGGTATTTTTTCCCCGGTGACAAGAGAGGGGGACAGGAGCAGGGAGGGGGTGGATGGAGATGAGGAAAACGAGGGAATACCCCAAGCACGTGGCATATACGTGGAAAAAGGAGGCAGGGAGCCCCCGGGTCCTTTTGCAGATGGCCCCAGCATGCTTTTTTGCCCGGTGGACAGCCCCTTTTGTCACACCCCAAAGGGTGATTTTGGGCTCCACCCTTTGGACCTCGACAGTCCAAAATGGGGGGCCTTTTTTTCCCAGATTGGAGGGAAGACAAATCAAAAACTATAAGGGAAATCCTCCCTAACATTGGCTGCTGCCTATGTGCGGATCGTCCTCCTCGACAGGGTTTACGGGGGGTTTCCCCAGCGCTACGTATACTGCCCCAGTGCTGGGGAAGGGGGGGGGGGTAGGGCAGTACAGCTCATCGTAGTAACTAAGTCTGGAGTCACTGTGAGACTTCCCCACCCGCCCGTGAGGGGGCGGCGCCAAACAAACTGCAGGGGACCTGGAGAGTCCCCGAACCAAAGGGTTTTGGGCTACTTGGACAGCACTCTGCCACCTCAGTAGAAATCCCCGGGCTACTGGGCACCAATGGAAGTGTGGGCCCCAACTTGCCGAGTTTTTCAGTGGAGAAGCTGTCCCGCCCGGCCGTAGTGTGGCTTTAGAGCGGGTGTTCATGCGGCGGGGGGGATCGTTACCCAAGGAGAACCCGCTTGTCCACGGGAAATGTGGGAAAGATGCCTTTGTCAAGAGAATCAGGGTTTCATCGGCCAGGATTTCCCACCCAATGCCCCAGGCATCAGTTGGGTTCAAACTACCTCCTCGCCACTATTTATGCCGCCCCCCGCTGATGCCACAATTTGCTGCAGTTTTTCCATTGCCCACCCCCATCTTTACCAGGGGTGGTTTTTCCCCCCACCAAAAACCTCTGTCATTTTTGCCACTCTATGACCTCATCTGCTGCTGCTTTGCCGTGACATCCCACAGTGCATTGTGCTATTTGACCTCATGCGTTTGTCCTGCGCCTCACCTCAAATCTTTCATTGGCCACTTGTGGCCATCCTTTTTTTTCCCCCAGAATTTTTCATTGTGCCCCTGTCTGCCCTCATGCGCTGCTGTGGCTCTGCTTTTTCCCCCCCACTGTGTATTGTGCCACTTTTGACCCCATGCTGCTGTGTGGGTCGCCGTTCCCCCAACGTTCATTTGCCATGCCTGACCCCTGCTGCTGCCGCCGTGCCTCCCTCCAGTCATTGTGTCTTTTGGGTTCTCCCCTTTTTGCCACCTCCAGAATGTCATTGTGCCATGCCCCACCTATGGCTGCGCCGGACCTCCGCTCTCGTCATTGTGCCTTCGTGGTTCCTCCCGTTTTTTCCCCTCCAAATGTCATTGTGCCCTGCCTGACCTAGCTGCTGCTGTGGGCTGTGCGTGTCCCCCACACGTTCTTTGTGCCCCCTGCCGACCTCATGCTGCTGCCCGTTTCCTCCGCTTCGTATTGTGCCTTTTGGGCTTCCTTGTTTTGCCACCCCAGAAGTCATTGTGCCACTGTCTGACCTCATCTGCGCCGCCGTGACCCCCGCTCTCAGATTGTGCCCCTTTTGTGGTTCTCCGTTTTGCACCTCCAAATGTCATTGTGCCACGCCTGCCTCATGCGCTGTGGGGTGCCGCCGCACCTCCACACTTGGCACTAATGTTGCCACCCCGAGTTCAGTTGTTTTTTTCAGCTTTCGCTGGCATGACTTTATCGGCATATATTCCCGCTTGAGTTTGTGGTCCGTTTTGCCTTTAAAGTGCCCAGGGAATTAATAGTGAGGATTCTTAGAGCCGGCGGCAGTCATATGCGTGTCTTACTAAAAACAAACATTGTATGAAGACCAAACCAAGCTACTCTGGATATTTTAAGCATGCACAACGTTTTACAGCACCCATGCCGGCTCTGTTGCAGCCTGGAAAATAGCTGTTTTTTAACGCTGATTCGTGCGAAGTCTTTCGGAACGAAGTTTTTTTATGCCGAGAAATTCGGCGAAGGTGAACGAAACGAATTCGCGGAAATTCGACCCATCTCTAACTAAAAACCCTGACTGCAAATAAATCAAGGTTGGAGAAGGAATGCGTTCAATGACAATGAAGTAGAGTTGCTGAATTGGCCACTGCAGTTCCCAGACATCAACGAAATTAAACACTTGTAGGTAGAGTTGAAGAAAAAGCTGTATTCCTACCCAAGTGAGTCAACCAGTATATAACAACATTGGGAGCGTGACAAGAATCTGCATAAATAACTGTTATGTAAAACATTGAAAATTGAATGTATACTGGATTGTCCTTAAAAATCCTGCGAGCTCAGATTGTGAAACCATTCTCACCTCCCCCTGAGAAAGAATATAGCCTGGGTCTGCAGAGCCTCACCCCCAGCCCTTTGACTGTTATAATTACGGAACTGTTTAGATACCTTGGGTTTATTGCGCTTTTGGCCCAGGATGTATATGCAGTGATCCTGTGATACTGATACCATGATAAAACTATGACCCTCCACAATAAACTTTCATTGACCGGCCTCCCAGCTGAAGCGCCAGTCGTGAGTGCCCTTCTAGTGGCGTTAGGGTCGCATAACCCTCCCAGACAATTATGTATACCCCCCCTTCCTTCAATTATTCCCAGCCAGTAAGAGAGTAGGCAGTTATGAGATTGGAGGAGGAGAAGCCTGGAGAGGGGTTTGGCCCATAGTATAGGACATGTTGCAGAGCTGCTCTGTGTTCATAGTTGTTGGGGTCAATTTTCAAATTGAGCTTGTGTTCATTCTTTACTATTTCCAAACCCATTGCATCTGAAACATCTGTATGTGTGAAACCTTTCTATGCCATTTATCCTTTTTATTTTTCATAACTGTATTGTGTGTGTCATAGTCGTTGTGATCATAATTTGTTCATGTAAGCACTGATAATTCATAGTAATATTAAAGGTATCAATAATTAACGATAATTCTGTTGTTTGACGGATCATTTCCTTGAAGGAGTGTGATTATCTTTGTAACTGTGGAGAGCAGTGGGTTGAGTATTTTTTTCGTGTTTTTAGGAGTATATTTTAGGAGTAGTGTTGAGTGATTACGTTGGGGCTATACGACATGATCGATAGTTGATAGTTGGCCACATCGATAAGGTTTTCGATAGTCGAAGCGATCATCTGATGACCATTAAAGTCTATGGACTGAGAGCAACAAACGCCTTCATTCTTTAACACCCTAACCACGGCTGGAGTAGCTGGAATTAACCAGCCCAACAGTCAAATGGATACGTGCTACATCTTAGCAACACACTTTGGCTATAAAAGCACAGAAAAAATGTCAAGGACCATTTTGAACAATCCCTGTCTTGTACCACACGCATGACCCTTAAACCTGATTCTCCACAAATTAAAAAGTGCAAGAAGGCAGTATGAAAATTGATACCTCATTTTACCTTGAACTGACATTAGAATATCCTTGTCTGGAACGCCTGCATGAGCCAAACCTGATTGACCCCACCTCATTTAAAAAGTGCCGGAAAAAAGGAGTCTTATTCAACCACCATTTTAGTTTATGGACATTGACTTTTACATGTACTGGCCACTGGCATGAGGCAAACCTGCATAACCCCAGATTTAAAAAGTGCGCGAAAAAGGAGTGAGGATAGAAGAGTCTTCAACCACCATTTTAGTTTCACTGGAATTGGACTATACCTGTCCTGGTGGTCCACAGAAGTGAGCACCAAACCTGATGACCCCCACATTAAAAGTGCCGGTAAAACGGGAGATCTTTCAACCACATTTTAGTTTTCATGGGACATTGACTATACCTGTCCGGGCACAGTTGGCCCAAACCTGCATAACCCCCACATTAAAAAGTTGCCGGAGAAAAAAGGAGTCTTTCAACCACCTTTTTAGTTTCACTGGACATTGACTATACCTGTCATGGGCACACATGAGCCCCAACCTGCATGACCCAGATTTAAAAAGTATGACCGGAAAGGAGTCTTTCAACCACACTTTTAGTTTCATGGTACATTGACTATACCTGTACTGGGCCACAGGATGACCAGGGGCCGGAGTTACAGTGGGTCGGTGAGAGGCCAGGATGGCGTTCGTCAGCTATTAATCGCAGGTTAAAATGCCCTTGATGACGCGAAGCATCGAAAATGTAGTGCTGAAGCAGAGTGGGAGCGGAAGTGTGAGATCTCCAGCCTTCCGCAGTACACAGTAATTACCTGGTAGCGCTTGCCCCTCCGTTGATGAGTGTGGACCAATTGAGCTACATTGGAAATACTGGTGGTTAACGATCTGTTCAACCCAGGTGCCCTTTACTTGGCATTCTTTTTCTCATTTTATCAACGTGCTGAGGAATATGGCTCTGTACTTTGTTCTTGTCCGTGCTCCATCTCATGTCCTTTGGAATAACCTACATTGGTCAGTTTTCTGTACACTCCTTTGTACAATTAGAGGAATTTTATCAGCTATTTTGTTAATGCAGTTTTTTAGTTACTTTAATTCTAGAAAAAAACTTTTTTAAAATCGCGGATGGAATCCCACATGTCTATGTTTCTCTTTTTACTTGTATTTCAATGGTTGTCTCAATAAAGGGATTGAGTAGCTAGTTAAAGATCTTGCAAAAACAATCATTTTGCAATAATATGTGTCCATTAACACAGTGTTACTAACTATATTTCCTGTTTTGACAAGACCATCACCTTGGCCCACACTCTTGCACACATCGGACGAAAGAAACAAATGTATGTTAGCTAACAACATTTTTTAGGATAGGACCTGTAGTATAGCTGCCTCCTGAAACGCAAACTCTGACCAAATTATTCAAGCATAGCCCCATGAGCACTTTGGACAATTGTGAAGAACAAATGTCTGTTAGAGACAAATATTTTCTTAGATCAGGGACGGTAGTATAGCTGCATGTCATCAGCAAAATGCTCCAAAAATTAAAAACATGATCATAGCCACTTTTGGCAATTGTGAAGAACAAATGTCTATTAGAAACAACATTTTTTAGAATAGGACCTATTAGTACTTGCTGCATTTCAAAGCAGCATGACCAAAAAATTATAAAAAAAGACTCTCAGCATGTTAAAAATTGTGGAAGGAGAAATGCCACTTAGATGCCCATTTCTGTTCCAAAGGACATGTTTTATTGCTGTATCTCTCAGCAACATGACCCAAAAAATTTGAAATAATGACTTCCAGCCACTGTTTAAAAATTGTGAGGGAGAAATGCCTCTTCAGGAAGAAGCACATTTGTCTCGTTCCAAAGGAACCATGATTATAGTTTATCTCCAGCAACATGATCCAAAAAATTTTAAATATGACTTCTCAGCCACTGTTTTAAAATTGGATTGAGAAATTCATTAGAAGCCACATTTCTGCTCCAAGGACCATGATATATTGCTGTCTCTCTTCTAGCATCAGACCCCCAAAAAAATTATAAATATGACTTCTCAGCCATGTTAAAAATTGTGAGGCAAACATTAACCCCAAAACCATTGACAATGTGAAAAAATTCTAAAGATTGAGGTTCAGTAATGGAATATGGTTTTGTCATGATACTTGGGTTTTTTGGTCTCTCACAGCAAAACCAGCAAAATGAACTGTGGGAATTTTGAGAATAAAAATTGCCAGTAAGCAAATGATCATTTAAAAACTAAAAGTTTCAAGAGGACCATTTCCTGTTGTGGAGAGGATTGTGAAGTAGACCAGCAACTAATCGTGACCTCGCAATTGGAGGCCCACTACATCCTCAGAGATCCATGCTGATTTCATCTTGATGAAAGTCAAAAACGATCCACTTTATCTGTGGGAAAGCTGGATGCGTTTTTTTCTGTAATTGACTCCCTACGGCTGAGTTGAGTTCCACTTCAGATATGACGCGGCCTGCTGGGCAGAGACAACACCTCTATGCGTGGCGAGCAGTCGGGGCCATTCGTCCTTTTGGATACCCAGAAGTCTATTGGGTCCGGAACACATACCAAAAAACATCGGTGTTGAGACGCAGATAGTCGATGCACATGAGCTTAAGCTGGTCTCTGGGTGTGGGTATGGTGGCAACGGCATTGCATGCGTTGGAGATGGTGGTAAATAAAGATTGCAGAGGTCTCACCATTAGGCTTCTGCACCTTGCCTGCTGCTGCCGCTGCTGCCGACACGGCTACGTGGGCACTTACTGTGTCACGTCGCTGGCGTTTGTTCCACCGTGACATTTGGAAGAATGTGCAAGCAGACGCAACAGCTGTCTCCAGTTGATCAATCTGCAAAGGTCTCCATTTCTGCATATTACTCCTCTATTTGGGTGGTGGAGGAAAGTGCTGAGTTTTGTTTTGTAACGGGGGATCCTGAGAGGGTGACACCGTAACTGTTGTTCATTTTGAGGCCTTAATGCGAGGATCATGTTGAGAAATGGAGCATCCAGCATCATGTGAGAGATGGGAGCTTGAGTTCCCAAGCCTCTGGGTTGAGGGCACTAGCAAAACTCATCTTCATCAGCTGCCTCAAATTCACACCCTCAATCCTCTTTCCAAGGCAGGGATGTCGGTTGTCTAGGAATACCTCCTCATCCCTCATCCTCCTTCTCCTCTCCGCTTCCTCCGGCACGCTTCAACACAGGCCTGATTGCCTCAGATGATGCACCCTGAGAGCTGAGGTGCCGCATTGCACTAGCTCTGGGGACCTGAACAGCTGCTAAATGGAAAGACCGATGAAATTGAGAAAAACTGTGGGCATTGTGGATTTGACGGAGAGGAACAGGTCCATGTCTGCATTGTGTCGTTCCTCCTCCTGTCGTTGGCGGGACCTGATGTTTCAGAGTGTCCAACGATCGTTCCAGAACTAAGATCACCCACAATGCTCATGCTGACAAGGGCATCGTCCGCACTGACCATTTTGGTGGCTTCTTCAAAACTGGCAAGGATGGTGCAGAGCTCTTTCACCTGCCTCCACTCTCGGTGGCTCAACACCCCGAGGTCCGCACCGCTGCTTGTCAGGCCATGTGTCACTTCGTACTGCGTAATGGCATTGCGCTGCTCCCACAATCGCTGGAGCATGTGGAGGGTGGAATTCCAGCGTGTTGCCACGTCAACAATGAGACGGTTGACGGGGAGGCCGAGCTGACGCTGCAACGCAGCCAGGCGGGAAGAAGCAGGTGCGAACGGCGGGAAGTGCGAACTCAGACCTCGAGCCTTCTTCAGCAGGCTGTCCAGACCCGGGTAGCTCTTTAGAAATTTCTGGACGACAAGGTTCATGACATGTGCCAGGAAAGGGGAATGTGCTCAGCCTACCGATCTTATGGCCGGCCAGCAGATTTCGCCCGTTATCGCACACCACCTTGCCTGGCACAAGGTTCTTGTCACCCAGCCAGCGCTCGGTCTCGTTGCGGAGAGCCGTCCACAGCTCCTGACCTGTGTGTGGACGGTCTCCAAGGCAGATTAATTTCAACACGGCCTGGTGTCTCTGGGCACGTGATGCCACAGAGGACCTTGGGGGAAAGAGCCCTGCACAATCCCTGCGGTTTTGAAGAGCGTGCGCCGAGCCTGTGAGCCACCGTCACCCCCAGAGACATCCACCACAGCTCACCTCAGTGAGCTGTCACAGAGATATAGCGGCCTTGGCCGTGCTTACTAGTCCATGTGTCGGAGTGAGATGGACTTTTCCAGACACAAATGCAGACAACGCGCTTGAAATTTTAGATGACACGTGGCTGGCCAGGGCAGGGACGGCTATTCTGGCAAAGAAATGCCTGCTCGCATCTGGTATTGGGGGCAGGCGAGGGCCATGACTGTGGCGGAACCATCTGTGTCACCAGACGGAAAGGCAACATTTCCAAGGCCAAAAGCCTGGCAATGCCGACATTCAGGCTTTTGGCTTTGGGATGGTTTGGGTTTAAAGTGTTTCTTCTGCTCCCAAACCTGGAAGACAGAAGGCTGGCTGCTAGACTGGCCGCTGTACGGGTGCAGGTCGTCAAACTGGCGGAAGGAGAAGGGGTAGGATGGGTCTCTGGTGGTGCTGGTGGGTACTCGGGCGACAGGTGGAGGCTTGAAGCGGAGGCTGATCCCTGATCATGACTCTGAGAGACATGGGCAGCTGAGGAAGCTTGGTGGTGGCGGAGGAGGAGGAGGCGGAGACAGAGGGTGTTGACAGTGGTTGGAGGCCCGGCGTCGGTCTGGCCTTTTTTGGCCAAGTGTTCCCTCCATTTCAAACTCATGCATTCGCTGCATGTGACTAGACATGTTGGTGGTGTGGTTAACCACTTAAGGTTCTTGCCTCTACTTATGCGTTTACGGCAAAGGCGGCATATGACATCGCTGGGTGAATCGGAGGCTTGCTCAAAGAAGGCCCAGGCTTGAGAGGTCCTGGACCTTTTTGACGGCGATAAGCGAGGAGCGGGGTTTGCGCTGACCGTGGGGTGGGGGAATCATATCAGCGGAATTCTGCGACCGCCCTCTCCCTTTTTGTGGCGGCCCCCATTGACACTACCCCATCGTCTTCCTCCTCGTCCCTGATGAAGGGGCCTGCAAACA